>JAACJM010000400.1:0-52699 GCA_013368315.1 Tetrapyrgos nigripes
TGCTGATTATGTGTGATTCTAGGTTCTGCATGGGGTGCAGGAACATTCTCTGGTCCCACAGGGCTCATCAACCTATGCCATTGGGACTTGAAGTTGCTACTCTCCAAGGGAAACATTTTTATGGGGTGGTTTCGAAAGTTTTCCTTTTGAATAGATAGATAGTGTATGTACTCTGGATCCAGCATCAGCAAAACTACAAGTGGACTTTCAGTACTTCTGAGAACTTTTCATCACTTTTCATCACTCTTCATCACTTTTTCTTGTGAGGACTTTTTCTGGACTTTTTTTGGGAGTACTTTTTAGGACTTTTACTTATTATGGGACTTTTTTCTACTTTTTTTGGACTTTTGGCTCAGAGATTACAACTGTACAAGATCAGCTTCTCCAGTGCAGTCTTCCACTTGCCACTCCAGCTGCTTCAAGTTCATATGTTACAATGAACATGAGGTGCAGAACTGAGCAAGTTGTCAAGCCTGAAGTCATATTTGCATATAGAGGGGAACATGAAGCTGGTCATAGTGACAGGGTTGGAAAGGGAGTTAGGGGGACAGCTTAACAATGATGGTGGATATATAGGTAACTGTAACAACGAACCTTGGTCCTCTGGAAAAAATTTTGTCAAGGCAGTTTGGAACTTTGCCAGGCACCTATACAGTTGCAATCACATGCAGTTCATTTTTTTAACCCTTCCCTCCACATTGTTCATCTCTCTGAATTCTCCCTAGCATTTCCTTTCACATCTGCCAGTCTTTGGTATGCCTATCTTTGTCTTCTTGGTTACCAATCATGACAAACGCTGACTACTTACTTTTAGGCTGCACTCTGGAGTATCAGAGAAGGTTTTGGGAGTAGCCCCCACCATTTGAAGGAGTAGTCATGACAGGCTTGGTCATTGCTTCAGGACTCCAGGTGCATTCTTACAGTCTCTTCAAAACTCAGCTTGACCTAACTACACCACCCAGAATATTTCGTCACCCAGGTGTCTGTTGAAGACATTTTTTGCCCCTGTATGTTCACACCTTCTCAAGTGCTACCTCAATATTGACTCTGTTCTTACAGACATGTGAGCCAGCTTCATATTAGTCTGACCAGTCTTCAAGCTGTGGGATTTTCATGTAGCTTATTACTAGCATAGTCTGTTCTGCCTGTATCTATCTACATATGTATAGACACATTTTTCAGCTACTTCTACTGGGTCTTTTGCAGTGTTGCCACAGTCCAGGTTGGGCCTGGCCCTTGTCAAATTTCCTGGCCCTTGACCTGACCCTCCAAGGCCAGGGCCAGTGGCTATGCTGACCCTTGTGGCCAGGGTCAGGTCAGGTCAGGCCAGGTCCGCACCTAATTATTTTGAGGTATTTTTTTTAAAAAAAGACATATTATAAGGAAGGATCTATACTTGAACTCATATTTTATTTGTGTTATACTACTTGTATACACAGTATTTGAGGCAGAAACAAGTGGGAAGTGTCTGTAGATTGCATGTACAATCTCAGAACTTGCCAAGCATTGCTCTTTGTGGTGATGGATGACTGTATGCCTCACACAAAAGGTAAGCACACATAATAACTTCATATAGAAATCCATCAGAATACTCACCAAACTAGGTCATACCAACAGCCAAGGTCCAAGAGGGCTGACCCTGGGCCAGCCTCCTCTCCAACACCAGGGTCAGGGCCACTGGGGTCATGGCCTGGACCCCAGCAACACTGGTCTTTTGAGGTAAGAGCAACTTTTCGCAGTCTTACTGACATTTTTTCAGTACTTTTTTTGTGGACTTTTTGTGGACTTTTGAGGACTTCCATATCAAAAGGGTGTGGGCCAGTGCTCCACATGGCAAGTACAAGGCCACAGGGCTCACCACAGTAAGGAAGGGGCAGATGCAGAAAGAGGACTGATGACCAAAAACAAAACATGATGGCTGTTGAAGTAAACAGGGAAAAAGAGCATAGTGGTGCCACAAGTCTATGATGTTGATCACTGACGAAAGGAATTATGAATGGGTGAAAATGGAATGAAATAGGAGAGAGAACGGGAATAACTGGGGTACAGAATAGGCATAGCCACAAGCAGAAAGTGAGTGTAAAGAACTCAGCCTCATTCTTCAGCCTCATAAAGAGATTGGACTTGCCTTTTGAAAGTCATTGGGATAGTTGCAAAAGTACAAAAAAGTCAAAAAAAGTCAAGTTGTATTTTTGCTGATGAGGGAATTGCAAAATTTTTCTCCATCTACACTCGTCTTGATGCTTCCAACTAGTGATGTGTGGGCCAGGGCCTAAAGCCTGAAGCCCACCCAAGCCTGGCCCAGCCCAAGCCCAATGGAGGGCCTGTAGGGTCTGAGGGCTGGGCTTATGAATGTAGCAGGCCCGAAGCCTGGGGCCAGCCTCGGGCTCTTTTTATCTCTGGGCACACCACATATTGCAAATTTTTAGAGTTTTAGACTTTGACACTGCTCCTTGTAGATGGCCTTGCTGGTCAAAATATCATACTTTTACATCAAAATCATGCTGGGTTAAAGTTTTCAAAGCCAATCATCAATGTAGATTGACATAGATTGTTACAATTTCTCACCCCTATTCTATAGGACTCTCTGACTCGCTCTTTTCTTTCTCTCCTTTTCTTTACTTTGTTTCATTTCTTCTTATCTAACACATGTTTCCCTTTCATTCGCTGTGCTCTATCCTTACTTTCTTTCTTACATGTGTAGTACACATGTCTACTATTACTTACACATTGCGTTTCTTATTACTTACATGCTGTTTGACATAGCTACTACAGACAATTTACATGCTTTACACACATTGTACTCTGACTTGTAGTTACAAGATATCCTTGTATATAGGTAGAGTATTCTTCAAGCTAGATTCCCCAGCTCAACCTTATACATCTTTCTACAAGTCTTACTTCGAGTAATACTCGTCTTCAGAAGTCCTGCTCAAACCTTTCTTTGATAGAAAGGCTCAACGAACGAACGAAAGGCAAAACCTTGAAGTACGACTTCCATCGTAACATAGATGGACCACTTCGACAGTAATTTTCATTTGATTTCCATTTTGGACAGGGTATTTAGGTGACTGATGCTGCGATCACAATTTGCATGTCTCCAAAGCAATGAAAAATAATGTTGGACTGGCAGGTAAGTGCTTTGACTCTATATGAGCAAGCTCGCAGTTTGAGATGCACTTATTCAATCATCAATGCAGTGTCATTGTAAACTTTGTATTTGCTGTCCTGGATGTTGCAGCCACAATTCGAGACACAGGAATGACATCAGGCCCCGCTGCTTCAGCAAAATTATATGATGTAGGAAAATGCTATATTAGGTATGTCTGGGTGGGGTCAGACCAACATAGTGTAATAAAATTTATTTTCCGTACTCCCCTGATTCCAAGAGCATGCATCATCCAAAACTGAGTACGCTTCAGAGGGACAAATGTAGTGTATTAGTATTATAAATGAATCTAGTACATGGACTTCGCATTAGTCTCGAGGATCCAGACTGACGATATATACATGTCCTACACTTCGTGTGTATATATGTAGTCTGGCGCTTTTGAATAGGGCTGACCCATGCCAGCCAGTTATTAGGTAAGTAAGAAATATTCTCACATATGGTTTGCCTGCCTTTCTTCCACAAAAAAGGTCAAAATTTACTGATTTTATTTCATATTTCGTGCTAAGTAGCTTCTATCACTCTGCATACCAAAAATCCCAGGAAAAAAACAAAGCAGAACTTGCGGAAAGACTTGAAGTTCATTTCCACGAGTACACAGCCACTTCTGCATCAAGCTTCAGGCTGCAGATCATCAGTAAAATGGCCACTCCACTTTTCCAGCCTTTCATGTAGTTTTTGATCCTTTATGCAGTCGTAACTTTTTCCGGCCTTTTTTCGGTGGCCTTTTCTCAATCTTTTACAGCCTTTTATTAGCAGATACCTTTTCTGTCAGTCAAGTAACTTTCTATGGACTTTTTACGAGCTTTGTATGAGATCCCACAACCAAGAAGAATATGTACAGCACTTATAGAATTTATGTACGTTTTCTTTCTTTACAGGTCCACACAGTCAGCCAGACAAAACAAATCCCAGCCAGTGGTCTTCACACCATCTTGAAGACGCCTTAACTCCTGTCTGAGTGCTACGACCTCCCTTGTCAACCCATTGAATTGTTCCATGGCCCGATCTCAATCCCGTTCTGCCACTTGCAGAGCATATGAGGCTGCCTCCAAATTTAATTCAAGAGCTTTACAACACAGTTTGGTGTCGTATAAGTTGTCCAATAGCTGAGAGATACGTTTTTTTACATTCCATTGAATTGTTCCATGGCCCGATCTCAATCCCGTTCTGCCACTTGCAGAGCATATGAGGCTGCCTCCAAATTTAATTCAAGAGCTTTACAACACAGTTTGGTGTCGTATAAGTTGTCCAATAGCTGAGAGATACGTTTTTTACATTGTGAAACGGGGGAAGGTGGTGGACTGCCGGCCTTGTGACCAGACTGGATTGTGGATGGTCCAGCCTGATTATGACCGTGCTGGTAATCCAAATCTGGAGGTTGTCCATTTGGACTGCTTGTACCGGGGAGCACATTTGATTGGGATCACTGGCGGTACTCATTTACTGGCTATGGGACTGGCAGCTAGTGACTCATTAGATGCGTATGTAGCTTTCTATGTTAACAAGTACATAGACTACCATGCCCATGAAATAGCTTTCTAGTATTCAGTTTTGACCTGCAGTTGCAGGTTTCCATTTCTGGAAATTCTGGAATTTCGGAATTTCGGAATTCCTAACTTTCTGAAGCTGAGTCAGATTGATCCTAAGTAAAATTTTGTGTCTGCTTGACTGCATCTTCACCTCCATTCACAATGACGCTGGGGAAGAGAGCCAATGAGTCTGAAACACCATGGACTCCAAAGCGCCAGAACACTGTGTAAGCCCTCCCTTTCATCATGTCTTCTTTCAACTCAACAGGGTTATTGCATCCTCACAGTCTCCAGAAATCCTGGTGCATCGTTCACCCTGTAAACCTGAGCCTGATGCTCTCACACCTATACTCTTCAGTGTGAAGAAAGAAGAAATGTCAGTCTCTACTTTTAATCTGTGATATTACTAAAAGTCCTCTGTTCCCAGCGGGGAAAGTCAAAACAGCAATATTGCTGAGTGAGTACCACATCTTGTCCTTGTTGTTGTTCTGTTAATTTGTGCTGAACCATTTTCTTTCTTCTTCAGGAATATGGAAGATTTGCAGACTGAAGACGAAACTCAAGATGTGGACAAGACTGAAGATACGTACAAAGCCTCAAGAATCGAGAAGTTTCGCGAGGAGTACAGTAAGGAAGTCGGGAAGAACAGCTGCTGGAGCTCGCCTTACTTGATTGACAGTGGAGTAGCCAGTGAGTTCTTCTTGATATCATTTTCAAAACCTTGTCTAATCACTGGTGTGCAGAACCTCACAAGTTCCTCATACACAAAACCGGTTCCCAACTGTTGAGAACCAATGAACTAGGGCACATGGGTAAACATGGCCTTGAAAGGTAAAACGAAAAAATATAAAGACTCGTCCCACCAACAACCCAGCAAAGCTATCCTCCATTGTATCACCTTCCATAAACACACAATCATACTGAGCTGCCCCACCAAACCAAGATTTCACTGCACGAATACATTTGTGTCTCATACCACCTAGTCCAGACATATCACTCAGAGCAAAGAAGGTTGCTCAAGCGGAATTATGCAGATAAATGGGATGGTCATCTGCAATCTCAGGGCATGTCTCGAGAGGTACATCACAGCCTTGTTGTGGTGTTGGTTGTATAGGAAATGGCAAATTAAGATGGGGAGGGAGATCTGACCAGTATACGCTGCCAGGGCACTCAGTCCACAAGGAACTCCTCTTGCTATAACCCTTGGTTAGTATTATGCAACTATGGAGCTGGATAATGCTACATACCTCCATGTTTAGACAATTTCACGTCACCTTGTGAAAACAGCTCATCTGCAGGACCTTCATCTCCTTCATCATCTTCCAGATTTGGCTGGGGTGGTGGTAAAGTGTCTTGTAGCTTCTTCAGATAGCCTTTTGGAGGGTCCAGTTTCCCTTGAGATTCGAGATCCACACGATACGCAGCCAGCTTGTCCAGATGTTGATTTGTCAAAAGCATCTGTCCCAGTGGCTTATTCCGACTTGAGCAGCGCCAAGGACGCTTCACAGCCTTGATGTGTTTCGGCTCCGTGATGGAGGAGCATAGTCCATTGGGTGCTCCAAACTGCTGAATGAGATGTTGGTAATGGACCATGGAGTGCTGATGGGGCAGAGAAAAGCCTTCAGGATGGACACCAGTGGACCTGAAAATTTCTCGATTTTGATGGAAACGTGCAATGGTTTCATCAATGATATTGAGAACATCCTTGTCAATGACACTCTGTTGGACCAGGTAGCAAAACTCCATGAAATCGGCAATGGTGTGGACCATTTGTGGTGGTACATGACCCACTATGGCAGGAAGAAAGATCTAAACTGTCAACAATTAGCAATGAAATACCTGGAATGGTAGGAATCCTTGCCTTCATCAAACCCTTTGAGTCATCACTGGTCCACTGCTTGAACCCTCTACCCTCGTGAAATTGGTGTAATCCTGCATATGGTGTTGTAATGCTAATGCTAAGACTGAGATTAGACACTCTAAGAGGTAAGACATGGTAATACCCATACCAGTGATACGCTGTACAAATTCGCGGTAAATAACCCAAAACTAGCACTAATACATGTCTAAGTTACTCTTAAATAGATAATAAGGACTAGAGTGAGTCCCGAACTGCTAGTCAAAGTACTAGGAATTAGGTGTATAACCTAAGGGATGTTAATGGTCAATACTTACGGATAAGAAATAAGACTTGTTCAAAGTATTATAACAGATACATACTAGGGGATACAGCTATAGTAGCAGACCCACCTAACTATAAAGTCTACAAAGACTTACCAAACCTGCTATAACGGCCTAATACCGCTAGTACGACTTAAGGGATAGAGAAGGAGGAGAAACGCCCCTATTCACGGGTACGCATTGGCATTACAAACCCAGATCGAAGGCTTAGACCACTAGATCCAAAAGGACACGTCACCATCGGAGAATTCGGATATATGGGATTCTAACCCGGATATATACAAACTTGCAGTGCACATCTACAGATGATTAGAATGGCAAACTGGCACAATATTTATATCAATAGAAAGCTAGAAACCATAGCTTTCAGATGGTACAAAGGGGATGAACTAACGGCAACGATACTAAGTGTCTAAAGTGTTGTGAAGTTCACTAACATAATAAGGTACAAAGTAGAGGGATTACTGATTCGGGCATAAGTATTACCGAAAGCAGTACTTACCGAAGATCACTATGGATTAGCGTCTTAAAGATAAGTGCAGTACTATCCTTTGTTACACTACGCTAGTTAGTAAGGCTTGCACATTACTATTGAAGAGCTGGACTCAGATTAGTGGTGTACAAGTTTAACTAGCGGTATAAAGAGATAAGTATACATTCAAAGCTATAGAGAACGAGAGGCGGAAACTAGATACAAGAGTACCCTAAACCCAAAGGATTAGCGGTATTCCAAAGTGTAGTCATAAGTGGAGCTATCTGAGTCAGGTAGGCTATGGCCGCCAGTATCAGAGAGTACCCTACTAGTAAAGAGAGTGGAGCAAGGGACAGAGAAATCCCTACTACGAAAATTAGATAATATTCAGGTTTTCTGTATACCCTAATTAGAAGGTACCTACTAGATCCAGTAGTTACTACTCTCACGGACTAGCGGTTAGAGTAGATTTTCTGTTTTCTTTGATATATTTTAGCGGACATTGAAAAGAAATGTAAAACTGTATAGTTGTAGCTACGGGTAGTATAAAAGGACCAGGTATTACTAGTAGATACCCAAGCAACGGACTGTAGAGTATCAGGATTCTCCCTATTTAGCGGTAGAGACTGTGAAACACGGACAAGAGCTTCTAAACAAACTTATCATACTCGCGTGGAGTCTAAACATACAGTGTTGGTTAAATCAGTGTTGAATATATTTGTTGGTTGTTTTGTGTTTATAACTTGTGTCCTCAAGACTTGGAAACTGTGTCTAAGGCAATTGGCGCCTTCAAATAGAATTGAACTGGTTGAATTGATATTGTGTGTGTGCCTTCGTGCATTTGTGTGTTTTATGGCAATAGCCTTTGTGTGTGCCTTCGTGCAAACCTTTACAAGAATCCCCAAAAGATCTCTAAACTGTGGACTAAATTGAAGAGTATTCTACTTACTAGATACACTCGCAAAACAAACTATATAGGTTTTTCTGGTTGTGTTCTGTGTGCTAAGAGCACTTACTAGAGAAACAGCCTATTACCGGTGGTCAATATCAGCCTTCCTCTCACTAGCCTCCTGCTTGGAATACGCCATGTCAATGTACTCAAACACCCAGTCCACAAGATGATCTTTGAAAGTTCCTTTGATGACTTGATGGAGCAAATCCAGCACGAGTAGTTCATGGATGTCTGCTCTTGGAAACGATGCTGTAAAAGGCTGCAGTGAATACTGTCACTAACATGAAAGATATGAAAGAAAATTAATGTACTCACAGGTCAGCTACTATACCATAATCATCCCATAATTCTTTTAGAGTACAGCCATCACCCTCAGACAATGTATCTGTATGTATGCTCGTGGCTTCGCCGTTCTCCATTCGGAGAGTCAAGGTCATCTGGAGGCGCAGTACAACTGTTGACAAGGCATTGGTCAAATGGAGTTTGAGAAGGTAGAGCGACACTCACCGAGGGCACCAGTTTTGGACTCTGCATGCAAGCAATGCCTGCTCAGGATAATTGGCAATGTAGGGCCCTAAGCCATATATAACTCTGTGATAGTGACCGTCTGGACATTTCATGATCCTTGAGGTTGTCATATGGGGCCTCAAGCATGATAGTACATGCTCAAGAGATGTATGGAATAGCTGGCGCCGAAATTTGCGAAATTTGGTGCTGCCTGAATGATCTTGTGAAGCTGGAAGTGAGAATGAGACTTTCAATATCTGTAGACTGAGAAACACCAGTACTTACTCTTTGGAATGGCCAAGAACCCTAACAGAGCGACAGCATTGCAATGTACACACTGTACAGATGAATGGACATTTCCTAGGGATATGTAGAGTGGATAGTAATCATTTTGCCCAGTTGCAACAGAGACAGTTGTCTTATCACTTCCAAGAACTGGGCAGAACATGGCACCATGAGTGTTCTCGTCTTCTGCTATCTTGTCCTGCATACATTAAGTTAGCCTATAACAAAAACAAATGATGACAATGGAACGTACACATTGAAACCAAGCCCAGTTACCTGTCATCAAATCACGGTAAAGTCACTTTCCATTCTTGAAGAGCCGTTTAGGTGAAGTGTCAAATTTGTTTGTGAAGCTGGGGTTGGCAAGCATTTGTTCCATGATAGCGAGAGGATCCCAGAACCAGACTTGGTATTCTTGCTGTTTCCATGCTGGTACTGAGCCTTGGTCTTCAGGGAGCTCGCCATTATACTTGACTGTAAAAACTCTCCTACTGGATATCGCCTTGACATATGGCATTGATGAGACCATACATCTCCTTGTGATCTCCAAACGGAATGTCTTCTGAGTGTTCAGGGCCAATGAGCTCAGAAATGAGTTGGGAAAGGGTATCAATATTGCCTGCGGACATTTGTACCTTGTGGTGAAAGGGTGTGCAAGTGTCGTCCTGCTCCTCATTAGCAGAAGCAGCTGGAGGTGTGTCAGGTAGTAAATCATAGCAATCATGATCACAAGGAGTGCCTGGATAAAGGTCAAACTTAGACAAGACTACTAGAAAAGAAAAATCAGAGACTTGCCATCAAGAATAGGATGCGTCTCTACATGCGTTCCATACTTTCACAAGTCAAGGGGTGCTGCCGACCACAGAAGCCTGATAGGAGAACCATTTTGTTGCTGTCATGGTGAACGACGAGACGAAAAAAGAGGAGATAGAGGAGCTGGGGGTGGAGAAGATGTACGGACCACATCCAGATTCTGTGGTGGAAAGTGGAAGGGTGGGAAGTCACTGGGTGGAGGTGGGGGAGGTGGGTGCTTGAGTTCAATGTGTCTTTTGAGTCCTCCTTCAGTTTTGACCTTGGTGGAGCATTGAGGACAGGAAACGCGCCTTTGTAGCATCTGCAAAAGCTGTAAACAGTGGAAGTCAGTGGAAGTTGTGTTGACTAAGCAAGCCACAAAATTTTTCAGAGACACGGCCTTCTGCTGTAAACGGAGTTTATAGCCACCTTACACGTGACGCTGTTGTTGACTATTTGTTATTCGGAACCTATCTCAGGTCCGAGATTCGGATGTACCTTACTTTCTCTTTTACTTCCACGAGCGGTATCTATGTCTTGTCGTACGACTTCCGAAACACGATGTGTTCCTCTGTATCTCTTGTCCAATCTCCTCCTAGCGTGTACAGTCCCCTAGGACTGTTCCACTTTTTTTTTTACAGACTCACAGCGGATACCGCGAGGTACCGCGCACGTCGAAACTCATGAGTGATATCCTAAATTGCCTTTTTTCTCTTTCGCTCTTTTAGAAAGCCTATAAACTATGTTCCGCCTCACCCGCCTTGGGTGAAAACGTGGATAGAACGTTTTCAAGAGGTCAGAAAGCGACGAGCGTGCTCTGATGAGACGCCTGTCTACTGTACCTGTTTTCTTCACTTAATTCTCATTTTTCGTCTTCTTTCCTTTCCTTTCCCCTTCTCTTTATGTCTTCTCGTTCTCTTGGTTCTGTTTCACACAGCCAGACACGCCACGTCACGACTAGTTTTCTCTCGGTTCCTTGTCCCAGTGTTAGTTCGTGGTCTAGTACCTGCCTGTTAATTCTTGGTCTTAATTTTCATGATCTCGGTTACCCTTCAGTTTCTTCCTTGTCTTCATTTACGTTCTCGCCTTTCTTGCGGGTTGTAACTGACCACTAGTCACATGAATAGCAACACACCCGCAACCACTAGAAACAACTCAAAGGTGGCTGGTGCCCCCTTAGTACCCGAGTACCAAGGAACGAGTCCATCCCCCAACGACTTGCTTCTAGCCAAGAGCCTCCCCGACGATCTGTCCACATCCAAAGAAGATGTCGTTGACGAGTCCACGGACCTAGAAACTCGCCCCAAGTCCCCTCCCCCTCGTCCCAAGTCTCCCCCTCCTCGTCCAAACACGCACGCTTCTGATTCCTCTGATTCCGATTCTGAATTACCTGTCATGTCCTTGAACACGCCAATCACTGCTTGGACCCCACCTGACTATGGATTAAACTACCCAAGGTTCACATCTGCCCTGTCAAACCCCACGACTATACGGGTATCATGACGTCCATCGCCTACTACTTCTCTGCCAAAGGCATCACTGACACCAAGTCCGAACAAGCCAGGAACGCAATCGCTTCATGCTTCCATGCTCCTGAGTCTCACGACTTTTTCAATTCCGGCCGTTCTAGACTTTTGGCTCTTAGCGAAGTGGAATACCAACGCGAGCTGATCGAGCATCTACTCAGTATCAACTGGGTGGACAAAGTTGCCAAGTTACGAGGTGCAGTCAACCAGTCCCAGGTTCGCAACCAGAGCTTCTTGGCGCTCCTGGAAAAGATTGTCACTTATAACAAGATGCTGAAGGACACTCCTCGTTTTCTCAGCAATGCTCAGTTACAGGAACATCTGCGAGATGCAATGATTCCAGATTTCCGTTCCTACCTCACAGGCAACAAGGTCAAGGATGACATGGAGTATAGTGCTTGGGTCAAGGTGGTTAAAACATTCGACAAGGCTTATTGGGCAGTGGAGAAACCCAAGATGGATCAGGTTAATGCCCTTCAGTTGAGAATTGCCGAGTTGGAGAAGGAGAAGGGCCAGAAACGAGCAAACACGTCTTCCCATTATTCCAACGACCAGAGCTGTTCTCGTCCCTTCACGGACTATCGACACAACGCCTCCGCTGCTCTATCTGCTGGTTCCTCGTTGTCTGGGAAGTTCCTTCCAACGAGAATGCGCGACATCTTCGAGAACAAAGATCAAAAGCAGCTCTACATGGACGGTGAGATCTGCACTCACTGCCGAAACTGGTTTGTGGGTCATTGAGGAAACCAATGCTCCACGTCCTGCAACCTCTCCGTTCCATACCGTGACCTCACAAAAAGCGACTTAGCGCTTGCCAAGCAGATTCACCAATGCTCCAAGGCCCCCATCACCATGGACGCAGTCCTCAAGTACAAGAGTAACGCAGTTGCTGCAGTCATTCCAGATACTACTTCTGCCCCAATCGAGGATATCAACGCCTTCCTTAACAACCAGTCCAGAGACGTGGTTGCTGCCATCGTGGACGTGCCCTTGGCCCACATAGCTAGTGGCTCTCAAGTCTACAATCGTCTTGCTCCTGCTGCCACGATTCGCAATAATGTCAGAATTACCCATTCCCTCCCTCCTGTTACTCGCCCTTTCATTGTCGATACTCCCATTGCAGCTATCATCGAGGACATTGACTCAGATGATGAGATCATCAATATGGTCGTGCCAGGTACCACTACTAGGGAGGCTGCTGAGCGTTTCAAGGATCTCTCGGTGAGTGTCACCCCTCCGTCTTCCATAGATGAGCCAGTGGCCCCACTACAAGTGGACCACCTATACTGGTGAGGGCTCATCGACGGCCCAAACATCGATTCCCCAGTTGCACTTGACATGTTAATTGACAATGGCTCTCTGTTTGTTTTGATTAGGGATGAACTAGTTCAGCATCTCGGTCTTCCTTGTCAACGTCTCTCTGAACCCAAGTTGGTCTCTGTTGCAATGAACGATGGCTCAGGTAAGCCCTCAACTGCATGCCTTTCCAAATTTGTTTCCTTTTTCCTGGAAGATCTGTCCTTTCAATGGCGGTCTTGTACTATTAGAGCTATCATTACTCCCTCCCTGTGTTCACCTATCATACTCGGTCTTCCCTTCTTACATCATAATAATCTTGTTACCGACTATGGTGACCGTTCGTGTATTCATAAGCCTTCGGGTTTTAATCTTCTTGATCCCCCTCCTGTACTACCCATGACTCCTCCCGATACTCGTTCCCCTAAAGATCGTCGTCTCGACATATGTAAATTACGTGTAGCCTTGATCAAGGAAATGAAGTTGTTCCACCACAAGAACCCCAGGCTTCGAGACTCAGAATTTGTGCGTGAGGTGAACGTGGCCGCAGCCATACTGGAATGTATCAAGACCTTGGAGAGCACTCAGCATTACCAGGACCTTTCTGATGAGTTAAAGTCCAAATTTCCGGGAGTCTTTGGTGCCATTCCTCACGTCGCAGAACTAGCATCTGAAATCACTTGCTCCATCAAGTTGAAGGAGGCCGCACAAGCCATTCAAGCCTGTTCGTATCCATCGCCATGCAAGTACAAGGATGCCTGGTCGACATTGATTCAAGCGCATCTAGACTCAGGCCGAATTCGCTCGTCCCCATGCTTTCTCATCCCCAAGGCAGATCCAACGACGCTACCAAGATGGGTTAATGATTATCAAGTTCTTAATGTGAATACTGTTCCTGACCAGCACCCGTTACCGCAGATTGAACAAATTCTGGGTGACTGTGCCAAAGGTCAGATCTGGGGAAAGATCAACATGACCGATTCCTTCTTCCAGACCAAGATGGAAGAGGCTTCGATACCTTTGACAGCAGTCAACACTCCTCTAGGCCTGTACGAGTGGGTCGTCATGCCCATGGGCATTCGAAACGCCCCTGCCATTCATCAGTGAAGAGTGGCTTCAGCCTTACGCCCCTTCATCAGGAAATTCTGCCACGTCTACCTAGATGACATTATCATTTGGTCACAAAATGAAGAAGAACATGCACGTCATGCAGAGACAATCCTTGCTGCCTTACAAGACGCCAAGCTATATTGCAACCCTAGGAAATGTCAATTCTTCAGACTTGAAATCGATTTCTTGGGACATCATATCTCGCGCCGTGGTGTTGAAGCACAACAGGGTAAATGCGATGTCATCGTGAATTATCCCTGCCCAGAGTCAACGAAACAAGTGCGTAGATTCCTGGGTATGGTGCGCTTTATTGCTGGATACTTGGAAAAAAGAGCTCGCTGATTACACTGCAGTGTTGACGCCCTTAACCAAGAAGGAATACAACAAGGCATTCCCAGAATGGACCATGGATCATGAACGAGCTTTCATGAAGATTAAGTCCTTGGTGGTGGACCGAGCGATCCTGACAACAATAGATCACAACAACCCAGGGGAGAATAAAATTTTCCTCACATGTGATGCTAGTGACTGGCGTACCAGTGCTATCCTGAGCTGGGGACCAAAACTCTCTCTGGCTCGACCAGTTGCCTTTGACTCACAACAATTGTCGGGACCAGAACTGAACTATCCAGTACACGAGAAAGAACTTCTAGCCATTGTACGTGCCCTCAAGAAGTGGAGAGCTGACTGCTTGGGTATGCAAGTGTTCATGCTCACTGACCACAGAACCCTTGAGAATTTTGTTGGACAACGCGACTTGAGCCGGAGACAGATCCGTTGGATGGAACAGTTAAGCCAGTATGACTTGGTCGTTTCATATCTACCTGGTGAATGTAATTCTGGTGCAGACGCATTGTCATGTCTGCCGCCTGCTTTGCTCCCAGGCGAGGAACCAATAGCTACCGACTTGTCAAGACTGAAGCCGGACATATGGCATAATCCTGTTACTCTTGCGTCAATCATGACCGTGGAGGCCGATGCTTCGTTCCTGGCCGATATTCGCGCGGGTTATGCATCAGACGATTTCATCAAGAAACTAGAGGCAACCAAGGGTAGTGTACCAGGTGTATCTCGCAAAAACAGACTGTGGTTCATGGCCAGTCGTTTGGTGGTGCCGGGATACAAAGACCTCCGGGAGACCTTGTTCCGGCTAGCTCATGACTGCACAGGGCATTTTGGTGCAGACAAGACATATGAGTATCTGCGAGAGTCATACTACTGGCCAAACATGAGGAAACAACTGCTTCGGGCTTATGTTCCCTCGTGCGATGCGTGCCAGCGGAATAAGAGTGGCACTAAGAACCCAAAAGGACCCTTGCATCTGTTACCAGTCCCCGATAAACGCTTCGATAGCGTGGCCATGGATTTTGTGGGCCCACTACCTGAAGATGAAAACATGAACTGTATTCTGTCAATGACTGACCGTCTGAATGCGGACCTACGCATCATCGCGACTAGGACAGACATTACCGCACCCGAGTGTGCACTGCTATTCTTCAAAGAGTGGTATTGTGAGAATGGACTTCCTCTAGAGGTGGTCTGCGACAGGGACAAGCTCTTCGTTTCTAAATTTTGGGGTGCATTCCTTAAGCTCACCGGGGTCAAGATCAAAATGAGTACTGCATTCCACCCACAGACAGATGGATCTTCGGAACGTTCAAATAAGACCATTAATCAGTGCTTGCGCTACTATGTGGAACGAAAACAGTCTGGTTGGGTCAAGGCTTTACCAAAAGTCAGGTTCGATATCATGAACTCATGGAACGCAAGCATGGGCATGTCCATGTTCCAGCTTAAGACCGGTCGTTCTCCTCGTATCCTTCCTCCCATCAACGCCCCAAAGAAATCCGATAAGGACATGAGCACCGCAACTGAGATCATCCACTCCATGGCAGATATTGAAGCTGATGCGAAAGATGCACTATATGCAGCGAAGGTGGTCCAGGCTGTACAGTCAAATAAGAACTGAGGTGCTCCAGAGAAATTCAAAGAAGGCGACTGGGTGATGTTGACCACGCTGCATCGAAGGAACCAGTTCAAGAAGGCAGGAGAACATAGAGTTGCCAAGTTCTTCAGTGTAAATGGAGTTTACAGCCACCTTACACATGACGCTGTTGTTGACTATTTGTTATTCGGAACCTATCTCAGGTCTGAGATTCAGATGTACCTTACTTTCTCTTTTACTTCCATGAGCGGTATCTATGTCTTGTCATACGACTTCCGAAACACGATGTGTTCCTCTGTATCTCTTGTCCGATCTCCTCCTAGCACGTACAGTCCCCTAGGACTGTTCCATCTGCACGTCGCAGTGTTCGCCTTAAGGCCTTAATTAAGGCCACTCAACGAAGTTAGGCCTTAAAACCTTAACTAGGCCTTAAATTAATTTGATTTTAAGAGAATTTTAAGGCCTAAAATAAAATTCTCTAAATACCCCTGTACTCATCCCAAAGCCTTCCAATGCACCATCATTGGGTATCTCCTCCTGCTTCTTTAGTTCCATATACAAACCTTCTATTCTCCAGCCCTGTTCAGACTTGGCAAGTCTGCTAATGTGGCTATGGCTGCTATTTTGCTTCTGATCTTGGTCAAATCTTGGTTGTACCAGTCTCATATATAGTACTCCTGCATTCCAGAGAGCAATGGACAAAGGCTTTTATTACCAACAACAGCAAGTAAAATATTGTTTACATCTTTGTATCTCATTTCATTTTCTACTTAAGTCTTAATTAAGCCTTAAGAAATTTCTCTGAGCAAGTTAGGCCTTAATTTGTTAATTTGTTAAGGCCTTAAATTAATTTGCCCTTAAGCCTTAAGGCGAACACTGGCATGTCGTTCAAGGGTTCCTTCAGCCCAAGAAACACCACCTTCACAAAACCCTCTCCCAGAAGATGTACCTCCATCTTCCAAAGCCAAAAAGCCAGAAACAGTATGGCGTTACGTGGGTCTCACGATCCTCACCCAGCAAGACCCAACATGTCTGCACCCAAACGAACTACTGAACAAGTCCAAGCTGAGAGAGCAGCCAAGACTGCCAAGAAGGCTGCTCGAGCTGCCACTCAGGACAATACTATCACTCAAGCTGCAAAACTCGAAGATAGGATGCAGAAAGAAGACGCCCAAGCTGAGAAGAGCGCTAATAATCCACCTAAAGGCACTCGAAAAAAAAAATCAAACCCAAGGCCAGGTAAGTACGTGTAGTGAGATACTAAAAATGCCTACTGACAATGCTGCGCAGACAACGAGACGTCTCCTGAAATCACAAAGCCAGACGTCAGCAAACGAAAACGACAGTCTGCAAAAAATAGCAGTGAGTTACAGTTATTCTCAGCTCACCTTCCATTGGAAATCTCTGCCTGCGCAGTGCTTTAAGGTCAGTCAACTCTGATTAACACATAGTCAGATATTACAACTGAAAAAGTGACCTTACCAGAGCAATCCACACTTGACCAAGAGGGCATGACCTCTTCAACCACCCAACTTGCCTTGACACCACATGCGCAAACTGATACCAACGAGTATCAGCCCAACAGCGAGAATGAGTTTGACGGCAGTCTGAATGACTCAGATACTGATCTTCCAGCTGCTAAGAAGGCTCGTAGTGGTAGTAAAAAAGGAGTTCTACATGGGCTGGTGACAGCGAAAAGAACTGAACGACCCACAGAAGATGTCATGTAAGCAATTCTATTACCTAGCTTCTGCATTTGGAAAGCACCATTCAATACTCATCCTTGTTTCTCTGCATCTATCCAGCACCAGTACTCCTCAGCCACTGCTCAAGAAAAAGAAACTAGCCCCTGAAGGACTCCGTACTCAATTGTCTACTCCCTCCACATCTGTCACACCATCTCCATCAACAGTTCCGGTTGCTCAAGCAAATGCGGCAATGCCTAGTGCTGTAGCTGATCCTAACGCCATTGAGGATGTTGAGTACCAGTATGGAAGTTTTGGAGATGAAAACAGTGATGAAGATGAGGGCTGCAAGGTCTCAGCTAATACTGGGAAGCCTGTGAAGGTCAAGGCTGGGATGTTAGCTGCTGTTGTTGTGGTGAGTGATCATTGACATCTCCAGCACAATACTGACCTCATTCTTGTGCTTTGTTTGTAGCCTTCTGTGGTTAAGGTTGAGGTCACTACTGCTGAAGACTACATTCCACCTGCCAGTGCCAGTGTCAAACAAAGGGAGGTTCGGCTCACTCACCTCCCTGAGGACGTCCAAACACTCTTCACTCATAAATTTGTTCTGGCGGTTATTGAGTTTACAGGCTGTCTCACAGCCTGGACTGGTCCAACTATCAAGGAGCTCCAGGAGACATGGGAAGACATTATGCCAGAGGATATATGCAACCATTTCACAGAGTTTAACACTCAGAAAGTGATAGACACTTTGGTATTATCTTCAACACTTATCTCTTTTCATGTCTGATTAGATCCAGGAAAGACTCACCTCCTGGCGTAACAACATTGGCAAGGCAGCTCTCGCAAATCTCGAGATTCTTTTTACTCGCGATGGACTGTCTAGCCTGGAACAGCGCAAAGCTTACATCATGGAGCAGACGACAGGCAGCTACAAGTCTTACCCATATTACTATTTGCATGGTGTTCAACAGGGTGACAAGACTATTTATGCTGTGAGTGCTGTGGCCTTTTTCAATGTACTACACCTCTGACAAGGTCATACAGGGCCCTTTCCAATCCTATATTGTTGCCAAGACATTTTCAGAACATCTTAAAGCTATCGCTAAGGTCCCTGCTGCTCAACGCCTACAAGACTGACCAGTTGGTGCCATGGTTCTGACCCTCCTCGCCGTGTGTCTGTCACATATATATTGGAAAGGAGTGTACTGACACAGACTGTTTGCCAGGTCCGACGGGCTTTCTTGTTCTATTCGAGTGGAAACAAGGTCATACCTGCAGGATCAGATGGTCACTTCTCCACCGCCGTTTGGGGTGACAAGACAACTGTCATAGAAGGGACGTTGACCAAAATCAAGACGACGTCAAATGTCCATTCACTCTTTGCCAAGAACCCTATCAAAAACATTGACCGGTGCAGATCATAGCAACCGCCAAAACCTATATTTCCAAATTGAAGTCCAAGCCCAACACTCCTCCTGTAGTGTCATGACGTCTATATTTGGTACTATTTATTTCTTCTTATCTCCGTATCCTCGGATCTTTACACCATTTGACTCTCATTGCACATGCTACACACCGGACCTTTCATTTCTCCAATACAGCTTCGATACAGCTTCTTGACAGCTTTCTTTACAGCTTCCTTTACAGCTTTCTTTACAGCTTCCTTTACAGCTTTCTTTACAGCTTTACTTTTACATATATAAACCCTGCCCTGACACCTGGTTCCCCATCTTGACCTCTTTGTCGTTGGGACCAGGTGTGTATTCCCCTTTTCATTACTTCTTTCACCTTTACTGATGGGCACTGTAGTTCCAGTACTTACTGCTGTCTGTTAGGTATTTAATACATTCTTTGTCGTTGGGACCAGTTCCAGTACTTACTGCTGTCTGTTAGTCGAGTCAAGCCCATAGCTCCTCGTTATCGCTATCTAAGTGCTCACCTCTTTGTGACATTAGGTCAAGATCCCTTACTGCACCAGTGGCCTCCATATAGGTCACCCTTGCAGGTGCTACTGTCACCACGTCTGGACGATACGCCGCACCATCTGTCTCTGCATCTCCCCCACCGTCTCCGACACCACTGCTCTGTGTAGATTGGCTACATGGTCTTGACTTAACAGATCAGAAGCACATCAGCTTTGATATTGACAGCTACCTTGAAAATGGAGAAGAACTCTACAAACAACTGCCAGCAACAGCCTTGCCCCCACGCTCATCACTCCATCCCCTAGGTCCGCTACTACTTCTAGGAAGGAGAAAACAGTATAATCCTACCCAGCAATCCAGCCCTACTCCACTCCCACTTCCTATGCCTTGCCTTCAGCCACCTGCCATTCTCCAGTCCTGAATCTAGTACTTCCACTGTTTCATCGCCAGACATCACTCACACCCCACTACCGCTATCCACTCCACCTTCTGCCATACCAACAGCCCATCCCAGTCCTACACTCGTACCCAATCCATCCCTTCTTCCCGTGTCACCAGCCCCACTCAGTCCCATTGCTTCCCCAATTACTGACAGCGACATGTCCTCTGCCGCCCTTGAAAATCTCCTCCAGGCTCTGGTCAACAACCAGAACCAGCTGCAGCAGGCAATCACCAATTTGGTCAATAGACCTACCCACGAATCCTCAGACAAAACTGCCAAACCAGCCCCATTCAAAGGTGAACCAGCCAAACTCGACTCGTTCTTATCTCTCTTCATTCTCTGGGCTGGAGAACAAAAGCGGCTCAAACTCAACAGTGGGAAACTTGATCCACAGAAGTGCATTGCAGAAGCACTCCTTATGATGGAAGGACCTACTGCAGAATGGGCTGCAGAGTATGCTCGTCATATCAGCAGCCAGAGCAGTCTTCCCCTGGGAAGGGAACTGGGACAACTTCACCCACACACTAAAGGTTTGGTTTGGGGTAGCAAACGAGCAGCAGCTGGCCAAGAACAAGCTTGAGGCATTGAAGCAGGGAGATAAAACAGTTGTGGAGTTCTCTCAGATTTTCAAGATGTGGGCAGAGAAGACTGGGTTCTTGGATCAGGACCTCCAGTACAAGTTCCAAAAGCACCTTCATAAGGACCTATTGTTCCCATTAGCAAATGTGGAGCTAGGACAGAAGGAGGCCCCTAAAAACTTAGACAAGCTGATCAACCGAGGAAAACCAGTCACTGGCCCTACCCCATCCCTCTCCAGATTCTCTTCTGCACAAGACCCTAACACCATGGACGTTGACACCTCCCATACTGAGCATCCCCAGGGTAACAGATGCACCTTCATGGACTACCAGAAGGGGATGCAGGGGTGCTGCTACAGCTGCGGTTCCAAGGATCACATGAAAACGAGATGGGAACCACAGACATGACAAGTATGACTACTGTGAGAGGATGGGTCATCGCTCTTCCGTCTGTCAGGACCGATACATGGGTCAACCCAGAGGAGGGGGCTGAAGTAGACAACATGTGGCTGCCACTGTTAGTGACACCTTTAGTCTCTTCCCTGATGATCCACCCTCTCCTACCCCTGCCTCTGCCCCCACTGCTACTGTCGCTGCTTCCTCATCCACTGAATTGCCGTCTATGCTCTCTGCCTTGCAACAATCTATCACCGATCAAACTGCCTTACTCCGTAACATCGCTAACCAACAGGGTTTTTGAGACAGGTGTCCATTCCTGCCATGGCGCGAACACCCCTGAATACCCATATGCTCTCTTGTTCCTCGTACGATTCTATTCCCTCATGTACCATATCCAGTATCCCCAAAATAGAATCTTGTGCTTCTCACTTCCGTATACATGTGAAACTCTGAGGAAGATGAAATGAGGCAGTGGTAGTGGCGATGGTTGACAGCGGAGCTACAGGACTGTTCCTGGGACAGTCATTTGTAAAGCAGCACCAAGTCCAAACCTATCCCCTCCGTAAACCCCTAGATGTCTACAACATTGATGGGACCCTTAACTGAGCAGGGCGTATAGATCGGTTCTGTCAGCTAGCTATGACAGCAGATAGACAGGAGGCATGGCTAGATTTTCTGGTTACGGACTTAGGCAGAGAAGACGTCATCCTGGGTCTTCCCTGGCTGCATAAGATGAACCCACAGATTGACTGGACAGGCGGCCAGCTGCAAATCCCTGTAGCACCACCCCCATCAGTAGAAGAGGTCCCCAATCAGGATCAGTTCATTGCTACCAATTTTGGACCAACCCCAAGGGGAAATGTCATCCTGGAAGGCACAGAATCTGAACCAACCCAGTCGATTCCTTAGGGGACACATGCACCCATCACGACCCCTGCATCTTTATATAATGGCCGTATTAATCACCAGGACAGGGGAAGGGAAAAACATAATTTAACTAAGGGGAAAAAACTTGTAAAATTTTATTTCTCGCTGACTGGAAATGTCTCAGGAATTTCCTCCATAAATGGTAAGAGTTCCCAATGCAAAAGGCAAGGGAAAAGCAGAAAAAATCTCGCTAGAAAATGAAAATATATCTCATTGGTTAAAGGATTTCCATTTCAAGTGGGAAAGACAAAGGGATTTCTTTCCTTTATCCTCAGAGATTTATAAAATTTCTTGGCTGAAAAACTAAATGCATGATGAATGCCAGATGTGTGCCCGATGCAATGCGCGATGTGGGCACGCTGTGTGAGCAATGTGCACGAAGTCATGCACAATAAGATTGAAAAAATCTATACATTCATTATTAGGCGCACTGGTCGATACAGTATAGCTACGCTAGTCCGACATCTGCAAATCATCATTCTCATCAACGCCAATAGGCTCAGAGTGGCAAAGAGACATCAACTTCTCTGGAAGGTAATACTCTGCATATGCTACAATGTCATCAAACGTCTCGTCCATCAACTTGCTGGTGTTCTTGTCGAAGTACTTTTCAACGGTGCCTCCAAACTGGGTGTGACTAAAACTGGTGGGGCCGTTACAAGGAGCTTGCCTGTCGGTTCTCTCGGCCTGAGGTTTGAGGCCATCCTTCCAGATAATCAAAGCGCATTTGATCTAGATAAAAAAAATATGAGTGTGTTAACCAGTTAATATTGAAAAGGGTACAACACACTGCTGCAGCACTCAAAGGCAAAACCAGTGGGACCCGAAATAGATATGTTTGGGGCTGTCTCTGATCTTGCTGAGGTACCAGGCAAGGGTCTTGGAGACGACTTCACTCTTGAAGAGTCCGGAAGGATTGTCCTTGTTGTCAAGGAGTATATTGTCAGTGGGACTCATGTAATAAAACGGTTAGAACACACACCTCGCTCGGATTCTCGTATAAGATTACCATTCCACTGAACTGCCCTTCAACCCAAGCCTTCACACCCTTCGCATCTGTGATGTCTTCCAGCTCTTGTGTCATCTTCTGCTCGACGTAGAAAAGGGCCTTCTTGGCTAGATCACTTCGGAAGGATGAAAGTGTTGAAGTGGTCTGAAGAGAGTTAGAGATATCACAAGTGTAGCTGACGGGACAGCAAGAATGTATTAAATAAAACATACCACAGAATAAATAGCTGGATGCTCAGCTTGCTGACGAGTGGCTCCAGATTCATCTTGATATTCCGAAGGGAGATGAGAGAACCACCGAGCCCAGGCATCACACATGACTTTTTTGAAGTTGGCGTCGGACGTTGCAGAGAGCTGGCCACATACCGTTCCATACCAGTTGTACATCTCGGGAAGGAATGCAGTTTCCCATATATCCTTGTCGTTGGGCTGAACAAAAGGAAGGTGTCGAGAAGTGTAAAGTCCAGGACTGCCGGTATGAATTGATCAGAAAATGCTTTGCGGACGTTAGGTGGAAAGTCGCCGAAGACAACAGTTTTCTTGCTCTTGCTTGGTGACACGAAATCGGGCACTGATGTTGTCTGCTCGACCTTAATGATGGTAGGATTCTGTAGGAATATTGAGGCCGGTATTTTGAATGATTAATGAGAAACGAACCTTGATTTTGGCTGCGACCACCTCTGTACCATTCTCACTCTTCTCTAGCTCCGCTTTTTCCTCCCAATCATCATCGTCACCAACAAACCCTCCAAATTGATAATCGTCATCATCTCGAGCCTGCTGTGCCTGATTAGTTACATGCACAACAGCAGTGACTGGGGCTACATTAACGGCAGCTTGAGAACTTGGTTTTGATGTCACCTTCATGTTGACTCTGGACGTGTTATTTTTGACCCATTCTGGACGTAGGCCACCTGAGTTGCGCTTGGGCTTTTTCTTGGCAGGCTCAGATGTAGGAGTGGGGCTAGGGGAAACGAGAAGATAGAAAGAGATGTTGTGACTCAGTACTCAGAAGCGCCCAGTTACCAAAATAGGACATACATAAATTCTGGCTCCGGGTTCTGACGTTTCTGATGGACAAAGCGGTTTTGTTCTTGACTGTTGTTTTCTTCTTGGCTGGCTGCTCATTCTCGCTATCATCCCCTGACTCATCCAAGATTAGCTCAGTGTTGTCTTCCTTGGCAGCCTCCCCTTCAGTTGGCAACACAGGTGTGGTTAGATCTGGGTCTGCATACACAGGTGAGTCTGATGTTGAAGCTCATGTAACCACTCTCATACTTACCTGGTTTATTCTCTGAGCCTTTCGGCCTGCCTGTGCATTGGACAGACGAATACGATGTAGGGAGTGGGAACGAACCGGTGATTTTGTATTAGGTGAGCTTTAATAGTCCTACCACTTTCTTTGTACAATGCACTCACTTTCAGGTCCTCGTTTGCGCTTTTTTGTCTCGTTAGTACCTTCGGCAGGCTTTTCTTTGACTGGGTCCACGGTGTTGACAGCGGTGCTCTCTGCTGTGGATTGTCCTGGCACCGATTAATGTCGTGAGTTATTAATTTATGTGCAAAGTGCGTTCACTCACCTGGTGCCTTTGCTTTTGGCTTCAACTTCCTTTTGACCTCTGCAGGCTTCCTTTCAACAAACTCTGCAGCGTTGGAAGAGGTGTCTTGTGCAGGAGATTTGTCCGGGTAACAACGTTGTCAAGGTGAGTCAGTTGTTGATGCAAAATTAATCTCACTCACCTGTTATGCTCTTCTTCCTTGGTCTAGACACTTTCTTAGTGACTTGTGCACTGCTCCAGGGATGGTTAGCAGTGTTTTGGGCCTCTTGGTCTTCAAGTTGCATCGCATCTTCTAGTAAAGCCGTTTTTTGAATTGCAGTTTGTTGTCTGGCAATTCGATCTTCTTTCTCCTTGGCCTTCGCATTCTTTTCAGCCTGTACAACTTCGGAAGGACGTCTGGGAGCGGGCATCACTGGCTTGGCTGGATGGGTGTCTCGTTGAGCCCTGAGGGTCATGCCGTTATGGACTGGTCCATAGATGATTGGAGTCTGAGGGACCTCAGCCGACAAATCTTGGCTGAGTATGATTGGTGTTAGCTGGATGGTAGGAGCAGCTGGGGTAGTGTTTTTGCGAGCTCGTCTAGATACAGGTCAGTTGGGGGTAGACATGGTGGTACAGGTGGAAATTAGGCGCAAAAGTACTTATTATTATATTACTATTAGCACCTCAGCCAACTCATCGACAACTACGTTTTTCAGAGGTATTAAAGTAAGGGAATGCTGTACAATCCTTTTTCTTGATGGGAAATTGCATCGCGCGATTAAGCAGGATTAAGCCTCCTCCCCAAGCCATCCTCTTCACAATTCCATCTCTTTACCCGTACGAAATAATTAAGCCCCCTCCCCAATTCTTCTCAAACACCTTAGGTTAGGCCTGCCGCCGTCAAGTGATCTCCAACTCTGTGCGCGTCGTAACTCGACGTCACTGTGTTCTTCAAGACTACGTGTAGTTCTGCACTCTTTATTACTTAACGGGCTCCTTATCAGATAAGTACCACTTATCCTCTCATAAGTGCTGGCGTACCACAACTTTCAAGAACTACATATGGTATGGGTGTTGTACCCCGTCAACCGGTGCGAAGCCCTAGTACAACAGTTAACGTTGCTGCTACTGTCATGGTAAAGTTATCTCTCTCTCTATCTATATCTATCTACAGAGAGCAATTTTAATGTATAAAGCAGCCTGCCAACGTCATCAAGATTGAGCTGACAACGTTAACGTCAGTACCAGGCTTTGTGTCTCCCGACAAGACCAAAAAAAACCGTTGCATTGCATGACTTCCCAGGTCATGTCCGCCAAGCGTTTTCGGACTACTTTGTCCCATCAGTGCTTGACTTTACTGGATGTTTAAGAGCGTGGCAGAGTCTGACTAGGCAAGAATACAAGCAACTGTGGGAGAGCGTCACTCCAGACGACGTTAATAATGCCTGGGATCAGCTGAATGGGACAAATGGACTTCTCGAAGTCTTGGTGTGTTCATGATACCTTTTCAGCTTGGACAATCACTGATAACTATTAACATAACCTTCATGTGTTCTGGCGATTAGGCGGCTGACCGTATCACAAGCTGGCGTAACAAATTTGGAACGACCGCCATCAACAAGCCATCAATGTATTGGACAAGATTTTTACTTGGGAGAAGCTGGAGACTGCAGAAAGCAAGAAGGAATTTGTTGAGCGTCAAATGCAGGGCAATCACCAGTCTAGGGTTTTCTACTTGTCTTCTGGTGAAGTAGATGGTCAAATGCAATACGCGGTACGTTGTTCATCATCATATCAGAAATCACTGGCTACTCATGTCTAGGACACCTTCTAGGGCACGTTCCAATCCAAACTCATAGCACGGCCTTTTGCTGAGCATCTCAAGGCAATCAAATCCATTGCAAAAGAAGACCATCAAGAAATGAAGCCTACTGGTGCCCTTGTTCTTTCAATTCTTTCAATTTGTCATGATTGCCTGTTGGTTACCTGACACTGATTTTTCCCTTACTTGATTATCTGGAAGGATGGCCTCAAACCTCAGGCGAAAGAACCGACAGGCAAGCTCCTCATAACGGCCCCACCAGTTTTAGTCACACCCAGTTTGGGGGCACCGTTGAAAAGTACTTCGACAAGAACACCAGCAAGTTGACAGACGAGACGTTTGACGACATTGTAGCATATGCAGAGTATTACCTTCCAGAGAAGTTGATATCTCCTCGCCACTCTGAGCCTATTGGCATTGATGAGAATGATGATTTGCAGATGTTGGACTAGCATAGCTATACTGTATCGACCAGTGCGCCTAATAATGAATGTATAGATTTTTTCAATCTTATTGTGCACGACTTCATGCACATTGCTCACACAGCTCACACAGCATGCCCACATCGCACATTGCATCGGGCACACATCTGGCATTCATCCCGCATTCATCGTGCACACGTCGTGCATTCATCGCGCATTTAGTTTTTCAGCTGAGAAATTTTATAAATCTCCGAGGATAAAGGAAAGAAATCCCTTTGTCTTTCCTGCTTGAAATGGAAATCCTTTAACCAATGAGATATATTTTCATTTTCTAGCGAGATTTTTCTGCTTTTCCCTTGCCTTTTGCATTGGGAACTCTTACCATTTATGGAGGAAATTCCCGAGACATTTCCAGTCAGCGAGAAATAAAATTTTACAAGTTTTTTCCCCTTAGTTAAATTATGTTTTTCCCTTCCCCTGTCCCGGTGATTAATATGGCCGTTATATAAAGACGCAGGGGTCATGCATAGACCAACCCCCAGATCTGGCAACAGAAGAGGAGGAGGAGGAACCCCAAGTATATCACATTCACGCTAATCAGGCTACAAGGCGCTCCTGGAAGAAAGCAGGGATCCTTGCTGACACTGGAGAAGAAGTCTGGTGTGCTGCAGGGTTCACTTACTCACAGCAGCTGGCTGAAGAGGCAAACCAGATGAAACTGAAACAGTCGTTTTGAGGAGATAGTCCCTCCTCAATATCGGGATTATTCTCAGGTCTTCTCCGAAGCTGAGTCAGAATGCCTCCCTGCACACAAACCCTGGGATCATGCTATTGAACTGGTACCTGGAGCACCTGCTACCCTACGAACCAAGATCTACCCGATGTCCATCAATGAACAGCAGGAACTCAATCAATTCCTTGACGAAAATGTCCACAAGGGATATATCCGACCCTCCAAATCCCCTCTGTCCTCTCCAGTCTTCTTTGTGAAGAAGAAAGATGGGGATTACTGACGCCTAAACAAGTACACTATTAAGAACTGCTACCCTCTTCCCCTCATTGCTGACATAGTCAGCCGCCTTCAAGGTGCCAAGTACTTCACCAAGTTTGACATACGTTGGGGTTACAACAATGTCTGGATCAAACAGGGGGATGAGTGGAAGGCAGCGTTTGCAACCAACTGAGGACTTTTTGAACCTACCATCATGTTCTTCGGATTGACAAACTCACCAGCTACTTTCCAAGGCCTCATGAACTCCATCTTCTCAGCAGGCAAGGTAGCAGTTTATCTGGATGACATCCTGATCTTCAGTGGGACTCTGGAAGAACACCGAGGAGTGGTTCGGGAAGTGCTAGCCAGGTTGAAAAGGAATGATCTGTATCTGAGGCCAGAGAAATGCGAGTTTGAACGAGAGGAGATAGAATATCTGGGGCTGATTATCTGGGAGGGGCAAGTTTGCATGGACCCAGTGAAGGTGGCAGCAGTACAGCACTGGCCAGTTCCCCACAATGTCTGCGATGTTCGGGCATTCTTAGGTTTTGCAAATTTCTACCGACGATTCATAGAGAACTTTGCTAAAACTGCTCGGCCTCTGAATGACCTCACTCGTAAAGACATCTCGTTTAATTGGGGAACTCACCAACAGGAAGCCTTTGACTCCCTTCAAACAGCCTTCACGTCTGCGCCCATTCTTACACTCTGGTCACCAGATCGTCCTACCCGAGTCGAAGTAGACACTTCAGGCTTCACAACAGGGGGAGCTCTAATGCAGAGGTTGGAAGACAGTCTTTGGCACCCAGTAGCATTCTGTTCAGCATCCATGCAGTCAGCCGAACACAATTACGAAATCTACGACTGAGAGATGCTGGCTATTATCGAGGCACTGAAAGATTGGCGGAGTTATCTGGAAGGACTACCACAGCCCTTTGAAATTATCACAGATCACTCCAATCTAGAGTTCTGGCGAACAGCACAGGATCTTAGTTGACGACAAGCAAGATGGGCCCTGTGGCTATCACGCTTTGACTTTCGACTAATCCATCACCCAGGCAAAGCGAATACCCAAGCAGATGCCCTCTCCCGCCTCTCCTCCCACCAAGTAACAGACCAGGAAGACAATCTGGAAACCACAGTACTCAAACCAGAACACTTTGTAAGGCTCACCGCTGCTACACTGGCCAACCCCCTAGAGGAACGAATTCATCAGGCACTGGGAAGAGAAGTGGAGGTGTTAAAAGGACTAGAGCAGTTGAAGAAGGAAGGATTGCAATGACTGGCCAATGGTTTACCTGAATGGGAAGAGGATAATGGATTGGTATACCACAAGGGGCGAGTCTACATTCCCCCAAATGAAGAGCTGCAGAAGGCAATAGTAGAACAGTGCCATGACGAACCATCAGCAGGACATCCAGGGCTACATGGAACACTCAATTTGGTAACCTCGCACTTCTGGTGGCCCACCATTCGCTCTTTTGTAGAGAAGTATGTGGAGGGATGTGATAAATGCGCCAGGAAGAAACTGCAACGTCATCTGCGAGCAGTAATCCAACCTTTGGACGTACCCTTAGGACTCTGGGAAGAAGTTGGAGTCGACCTCATTACACAGCTACCATCCTCGCAAGGCTATGACGCAATCCTGGTCTGCACTGACCTCTACAGAAAACAAGTCCATACCCTTCCCTGTACCTCTAATATCACTGCTACTGAAGTCGCCAACCTATACTACCGAGAAATCTTCCGCCTTCACGGCCTCCCACTTCGCTTTGTATCAGATCATGGTCCACAGTTTGCAGCGCAAACCATGCGTTCTCTGTTAGACCGACTTGGGATCAAGTCAAGCCTTTCCTCAGGCTACTGACCCCAGGCAAATGGACAGACAGAATGAGCCAACCAGGAAGTGGAGAAATATCTGCGCCTCTACACCAACTACAGACAGGACGATTGGGTGGACCACCTTCCTATGGCTGAGTTTGTTCTGAACTCCCGCACACACTCTGCACATGGCATGGCACCTTTTGAGGTGACTTATGGCTACCTTCCTCTATTCAACATACTGGTAGGCCAGCGCACAGGCATCCCAAATGTAGAAGACCGTCTCAAAATCCTAAGACAGGTTCAAAGAGATGCAGGATCAGCACTGCACCTGGCTAAGCACCAGATGAAGGAAGGATATGAAAGAGGGAAACAGAAAGGACATCAGTTCAAGGTCAGGGATCATGTCTGGCTGAGTGCAGAAGACATTGACTTGAAACTTTCAAGTGACAAGTTGGAGGATCGGCAACTGGGACCATACGAGATTGTAGAGAAAATTGGAGATTTGGACTATCGGTTAGACCTCCCTGAAACTCTTAATCGCCTGCACCCAGTATTCCATGTCAACAAACTCTACCCCTACAAGGGTAATCTAGTGAACGGACTCTTACCTGAGGAACCAGAGCCAGTATACCTCGAGGGGGAGGATGAGCCCGAGTACAAAGTGGACACCCTTCTGGATAGCAGGATACAATGGAGACGACTGGAATACCTTGTCAAGTGGAAAGGATATGATGACGGTCACAACTCATGGGAGCCAGTCACAAATCTCAAAAATGCGAAGCGTAAGATCACAGCATTCCACAAGAAACACCCAGAGGCAACAAAGACTTAAGATTCATTGAGGACAATGAAGTGTAGGAGGGGGGTAATGTCATGACGTCTATATTTGGTACTATTTATTTCTTCTTATCTCTGTATCCTTGGATCTTTACACCATTTGACCCTTGTTCCACATGCTACACACCGGACCTTTCATTTCTCCAATACAGCTTAGATACAGCTTCTTGACAGCTTCCTTTACAGCTTTCTTTACAGCTTTACTTTTACATATATAAACCCTGCCCTGACACCTGGTTCCCCATCTTGACCTCTTCGTCGTTGGGACCAGGTGTGTATTCCCCTTTTCATTACTTCTTTCACCTTTACTGATGGGCACTGTAGTTCCAGTACTTACTGCTGTCTGTTAGTCGAGTCGAGCCTGTAGCTCCTCATTATCGCTATCTAAGTGCATGCCTCTTTGTGACACGTAGTATCCAGACCTTCCACACCCAATCCAGAGGAAGACTGGGAGCTTCCTGACATGGATCCTGACCAACTCATTGCTTGGCAAGCAAAGGAATCCCCCTCTCAGCAAACTCTCCCGGCTTCCAAGAAAGGTCATGAAAGTGCCGCTACAGTGCAGGAGAGTGGTAATGAAAGTGCCAAGTCCAGAGAATCAGGCGAAAGTGATGACGGAGCAGAAGAGGGGGATGAGTCTTCAGATGAGGATGAAGGTGATACTGTACCATTTCGTTCTATTCGCGAATCACGCATCATGCATCCCAAAAAACTCGCGAATTTTTCCAGATGTTCGTGGTCACGGAGACTGAATCGCGAAAGGAAAAACAACGATGTCACGCCCATTTTTCTTGGGAAAAACTTCGATTTTGGCTCACTATAAAGCGTACTGATTGTAGTTATAAGTATATATAATGAAACAAGACTGTAATAGAGCAGAGATAATAAGTACTTACTGTAATAGAGGTGGCACGCTTGCTGAGGCCAAAAAGGAAATGATTGGTAATACAGAGGACACGTCATCAAAGACGACGACGACGAATGACAACGACACACTGCCGTCATCTCAATGATGCCAATACTCATTCGCATTATAAAGAACGTTAGCCTTTCGCTTCCGTTTACCCAGAGTTTCTTCGCCATCTGCTGTCTCTTGCAACGTCACCTCAACATCCTCCAATGTCTCAGCCTCGGCTCTGGACACCAAACCTCCAGCTTCGTTGGCAGTGAACCGTGTGTCAGCTACCTCTCCAGTCAAAATCTGAGCCAGGACATGCTCCAGTGGTATGTCAACTCCATCATCCCCTTCATCACCATCTAACTCTGTTTTATCCTCAGGTATATCTTCGTCGTCAGGAGATAGTGGCTCTGGTCGAATCAAGGATGCGTAGAAGTCAGGATCCTCTCGCTGGATATCTCGTAGTTTTGCACGGGCCTCGTAGCTGGACAGGGAATCCCAAGAATAATTCCATGAGCGAGGATTTGCAGAGTCGGTTGGATTAGTCTCGCAGAATTTACAGTTTGAGAATGCCTATTAGATGGTGAGTAATACAGAACTAAGCATGAGCAGGATGCTAACCTTTAGAACCAACTCCTTTTTGTTGATGGATTCGTATGCAGTTGTCAACCACCGGACACTTCAGTTCCTGTGCACAGCAATTCTGTTGTCAAAAGTAACCGATTTCTCTCCCTTTTGAATCTGCTCAAGTGCCTCATTAACAACATCTTCCTGATAGGACTTCTTGACCGCGAGTTTAAAAGGATGTTGCATTCCAACATCACAAGGTTGTCCGACTGGTGTACACCCTCCAGGAACATAATCTAGGATGATAGTGGGATGGTTGACTGCCATCCAGTGCCGAAATGCTTCAGAGCGCTGTACCGACCAGACATCCAACATCCACAACGTTTTCTGGCTCTCAGGTCGACCAGCAGCAGCTTTAGCATGGGAGAAGTGGGGTGCAAGGATATTGTTGACATATGTATGCATCGTTTCATGATTTGACCAGTAAGTTGACGTTCCTGAAGGCTCGAACTGAAAACCGGCTGATATAGCTTTGTCGTAGGAGGGTGAGGACGGGGATGGGCAGGAAACTTTGGTCTTGCCACTGTAGATCGCCTGGAAGGGAAGCACTCTGCCGTCGAGACAAACAGAGACCATTACAGTGAACGCTCGCTTCTCCTCTCCTCCGAGGAGTTCCACTTGCTTCGCTCCACTCTCTCCCCATGTCATTTTGTCACCAGGTGCATAGATAACATTTGTCTGGTCTGAGTTGACAATAAACTCTGGCAGCATGTCTTCCTCTTTTATAGCAAACACCTTTCTCAAGAAGCTCCGCTCAAGCTGCTCCTCCCAATCCTCAGGCAGCTTGTGTGCAGCGTGAGTCCCTTTCCGCGGTGACCACTTCATAGCGCTGTGCATGAAAGCTCGAACAAATGACTCCGAGGCCTGAAAAGTGGAACCATCCTTGAAGGTATGACTGAGTAGTGCTGGTGTCATATCCGCAATTGTTGCTAACATGATACCACGAGCAGTTATGACCGATATAGGAGCCTTGGAGTCACAAAGAAGCTGCAGCCTGCTAGTAATTGCTTTGACGACATCTGGATGATGCGACTACAAAGGAGGTAAGTAAACTGTGTATCTACAGATAGAAAACAGTTGTACTCACTAGGATACCCTTTCGTCCTCCTTTAGAATGGCCGGTGTCATGCTCCTTTCCGACTCATGCCATAACAGCCCTGTTCCAGCATCGGTCTTCCCCAGTACGGTCAATCCAACCCCGGATAGTGCTCTCGTTGAGACCATCGAAGGTGCCTTCATGCCGAGACTGAAGCAGTTTGACAATCCTGCTAGCACTGAACCCAGCCTCCTTTGCTGCATCGTCAATCTGGTCCCAGAGAAAGGGAGCTTGCCAATGGGTGTATTTTGCTTTCCGAATGGGCTTCGTTCGTTTTCTACCCTGGGGTTTCCTGTTCTGGCTTGCAAATATTGGCTTGAGCTGGCGCTTGGGGCGAGAAAGCTCAGCTACGGAAGTCTTTTGTTGTTTAGAGCCATGGTCCTTGAGCTCCACCATCTGTTTCTCAGGTCAGAACATTTAATCTGTGTATGAAGCTAAATTGTACTCACTTTTTGTTTTCTCCCACCAGGACTCCTTATTCCACTCGCAATCTCCACCTTTTTCTTCTTCTCCCTCTTCCTCTGCTGACGCACCCTCACCTGTTCCCGCAACTTGAGCTTCGAAGACGTCACCTTCTTCGATGCCCTAAGCTGCTTGTTGTCCTTGGTCATCTTTATCTTCTCGTTCTCCTGTGTAACATGTTGGCGTCGTTCTTCCAGAGTACATGGCTTGAGAAAGTTGAGGATGCCACCAGCTTTTCTTTTCACTGGAGATGCTGTGCCCTTCAGCTTTTCCAACGCACGACGAGTGGATGAGGTGACCGACTTTTTCTGCTTAGTCATTTCGCCAGCCAATTGGACATGAGGAGACGATGCAGCAGGGTAATTTGAAGGAGTTGAATTGAGACGGCAGCGTTTGCAGTTATCGTCACCATCATTGCTATCACCCCCAGAGCAAGTCTTGCTCTCTTCCAATTCCTCACTATCACTATCGCTGGCCTCCAAGGCACTCTCGCTCCCTTCAACTTCACCATTGTCACTATCCTTGTCGCTCCCTTCAAATTCCCCATCGTCACTATCCTCGTCACTACCGCCATCACTAATGCGTTCCTCATCACTATGGAAGCGGACCGAATGGTTGGATGACGAGTCACTACTGTCAATGTCAGCTGCAGATGTTTGACTAATGCTAGTGAAGGTCTGTAATAGACGTGAGTACTTGTGCATATTAATAATGACAATAACATACCTGATCGTTGTGCCTTGTTATGATCTCCAGAAAGGTATTCAAGCGATGAACATACATACGGCCACTGTCTATCAAGCTCTCCCGGTCATCCAGCAGAAAATGCTCCAGAGCATCCCAAGCGAGGAGCCCACATGAGTAAGAGTCTGTTTGCCTCTCTATCATCATCTCTTCAACCCGAAAATTGACTCCAAAATGTTGATAGGTCCACCAGCGAAGGGCGCTCCCCAGGGTGTCATTGATATCGTGGCCCATGGAGTCACCGTGAAAGATCATGGCTTGCTCGGTATCAATGACGATGGTAACCCAATGGTTGTCGTTGACGTTGGCAAGTGTACCTAGCAATGTTTTGTGTCTACTCGTCAATTTTCCTGCAGTCTGGTGTAGCCATCGGAAGGTAGGTGATGGATAGCTGTCCTGTCGATGGTACGCCTGTTTGATCTTTGGGATGAAGAGAGCTGACTCACTAGGCAGCTCAACGATGTCACGAAGTTCTGATGCCGCAATTTTGCTTCGGGTCAAGTTGAGAAGCAGGTCAAGGTGGTCACTTGATAGCCAGTCATTGGTAAAAAACGAAGCCAGGTACCGCTTTTCAATCTGTATAGGGAACCCGTTGATGACTCCTCCCCACTCTAGCCTCTGCAAAGCCTCGTAAGCTACATCAACAACAACCTCCCCCAACCCTCCAGTCAGTGCTGTCTCCAACTTCCTACGCTGCTTGAGTTTGCTGACTGTGGGAGCCCAGCTTTTTTGAGCAGTGCGTACTGGAATAAGCTCGGTCCAGAACGTCACCAGCCATAGTGGAAAGCGGTCGTCAAAGGCGATGTCGTCGTATGGAAGGATGATAGATTGGATGTTGGGGTCCTTTTTAATGATTTCGGAGAGCTGATGGACCAGTTCTGGGGGTGGGCTGTCAAGCAGGCTGATGTCTCGAAGGCTTTCATTAGTAGGGGGTTCTGCCGATGTGCACTGTTTTGCAGTGAGGTTGGTGTCCCTGATGTTTGGAGTAGGAAAGCGGATAAACGAGATGATGTTGAGAGCCGGATTTGGAAGAATGGCTTCTCGGGCAGATTTGGGAATTGCATACATACGCAGGGAAAGGGACGAAGTGAATGGTGAACAGTAAAGTGGGCGAAAAGCTGTTTCTCATTCTTGTAATACGGATTACCTATGTAGCTATCTACCGTTCCGGGGCTTGGCTATTCCTTCTTGCGTCGGTAGATTACCTATTCCAGCCACTGAACAATCAGATCCGCAGCCCGCCCACCCCACCCCACCTGGTCGCGAAAATTTTGGTTTGTCACGGATCACACCTCAATTCCCGCGAAAAAAATGTTCGTGACCCCCTGTCACAGTCACAGTGGGGTCGCGAATAGAATGAAATGGTACAGTAATCCAATAGATTCAGTGAGTCACCTCTCATGCGTCTCGTTCACAACTGACAGAGGTTCTTAGAATGGACCCAACAATATGGTCAGCCAGTAATCACTCAGCGGTTCAGCAGCTGTATAGAACCAGACTACAATGTTGATTCTATGTGATCTACATACAGTGGAGTAGTTTTTTGAGTACTTGTATGAAACCTTTTTACGAACTTTTTTCGGCCTTCTGCCTGACCAAGATGGAATTTGAAAACCTTGGCGAACTTTTCAAAGTTGCTGGGTGTAAGAGAGATGAGTACTTATAAGTAAAGGTACTGTAGTAAGTATAATGAAGTCAGTTATAAGTATAGAAGGAAATATATATATAAGGGACACACCTCAGGGTTCACACAACGTAGTGGGAACAACTGAATTGAGTGAACTACAATACCTGTAAGAGATGAGTACTTATAAGTAAAGGTACTGTAGTAAGTATAATGAAGTCAGTTATAAGTATAGAAGGAAATATATATATAAGGGACACACCTCAGGGTTCACACAATGTAGTGGGAACAACTGAGGTGTGTCGGACGAGATAGTACGGTATATGTGAGGCCTGGTACATGCAGATCAAATATATGACCAAATAGATGGGTGGTGGACACAGAGGGAGGTAACAACGATAGGGAAAAAGAATAAGAGAAAAAAATATAAAAAGGAAATTACTTATTATGGATGTAGGGACTCGTTTCTTCAACACTCCCCCTGAGTGCCTATGTCTCACCCTATAATGACAATGGTTCGTTTCTTCAGTACCCTAATGCCTACGTTTCAACCCACGGTCAATCCCAACTCTTCCACAAATTTCTCTAATGCCAGTCTGGACAATGACTTTGTCATGAGGTCCGCAATATTGTCTTTGGTGGGGATGTAACGGAATTCCAACTCCTTTGCCCTGACAGCATCTCGGATCCATGCCCATGAGGTATCAAAATGCTTCGTGCGTCTGTGCTTCATAGTCACCTCAGTTAACGAAATAGAGCTGGTATTGTCCACGAAAATGGTGAAAGGATATGCCTTCTTCATTCCAACACCTTTTAGATACTTTGCCATCCACTCTGCCTGTTTCCCTGCTTTTACCATTGACAAATATTCTGCCTCCGTTGTAGACAATGCGACCACCTTCTGCTTTGAGGATGCCCATGAGACTGCTCCCCCTGCGACCATGAAGACATAACCCATTGTTGACTTGCGAGTTGCGAGACCATTCTCCTCTTTCACGTCTGCATGTGAAGCATCTGCATATCCAATTGGCTTGAGCATATCTTCAGACTCCCCCTGACAACGATGACGGTACGTGAGCTGATAGTTGGCTGTGGTCTTGAGATACGCAAGTAAATGCATTCCCGCCACCCAGTGGATTGGTCTGGGGTCACTCGCGTAACGCTGGAGTAAGGAAACTGAGAAGGAGATATCAGGATGCATGCCTTGGCTGATGTGGTTCAGGGCACCAATGAGACTGTAGTAATTCTTGTCAATCATGAAGAGTTTGTCGTTGACCGGGATAGGCTCTGGTTGGCTATCGATGAATTCGATTCCTGGAGAAAGAGGAGTGTATTTCAGTGCACAGTTTTGCATCCCGAAACGCTCCATGGTTTTCTCGATAAGGGGGTGTTGGTGTATTGAAATGGTCCCCGCCTCTTTGTCCCTTCTAATTGTCATTCCCAGTATAACATCTGGATCTCCATAATCCCTGAACTCAAAACCTTCTGCAATCTCTTTTCTCGCCCTCTCCCTGTCTTCTCTCATTGACAAGATTCCAGTAACATCATCCGTATATGTGACCGTGATGGTATATCCAGTTTCGGTTCAACAGTATCGTATGCATGGGTCTGCAGGGTTTGTGATGTATCCGAGTTTTCGATAGTACTTGTCAAGTAGTCGATACCAGTTGTTACCAGCATCCATCGTCCCATAGGTGTTAATGTTCATTAGTAGCACTGTCTCCTCTCCATCCCATAAGCTATACCGACTCTCAAAACCTTCTGGCAACTTGAGGTAATTTATGCCTTGCGGTTTTGCATTGAGATACGCCCCCGTGAAGTCGCCTGACCATAGATCGAGTCCTTCATATGCGGCAATGGCAATAGCAAATTGTTCAGACTCGTATCGTGCAACAATGGACCATGTGTCATCGTAATGGATTCCCTTTACTTGGTCATACCCCCTGACCACCAATCTGGCACGCCTCTCTGTTATCCTGCCTTCTCCGTCATATCGTAGTGCATATACCCATCGCATCATGATTGGTTTCATGTCTTTTGGTCAGGGAACAGCAGTGAAGGCCTTCCGGGAGTCCAATTTTGTCAACTCCTTCTCCATCGGCGGCATCCACAAGTCTTGTTGGGTCATGGCTTCCGTGTACAAGGTCGGGATCCAGGTATTATCAGGTTCAAGCACCGGGACTTGGGTGTTGTTTGTGGCAGCAGGTATATCATCGTCAAATTCCGGTAAGAGCTCATGTTCCTCGTTGTTTGCCCATTCCTGACCCTGATCCTTTGCCTCTTTCTCCCTATCCTCATACTCCTTGGACTGCAGGAACTGCTGTGTGAGGTTTCGAGCACGTGATGATGTACGAGTTGGTTGGGTTCCCCAGATCTCTTCTTGGGTTCGACGGGTACGTTTCGGTTTTGGAGCGTCTGGAACCTGTGGCAGCAGCGTTTCTCAGTTCGGGGATTGCAGGGTTAATGCAGCTTGATCGAGATTTCAGTTGTGATCAGTTGCGGTTTGATCGGGGGTCGATTTCGGGTTCTCGATGGTTTTCAGGGTTAAAAATTGCAAGTCTTCATCCTCCCCCTTAACCTTGGAAACCCAATGTCCTTCTGACCTCTGCCATACCACATCGCTGGTATGATATACTGCATTTGACCCTCATTCCTTCACAACATATACCTTGCGACCTGCGTATCCCACCATCTGCGCCTTGAACCCCCTTGCATCCAACTTCTTCCTACCACTCTTTTCTGGAATATTTACGAAACCGATGGATCCAAATGGGACAAGATGGGATACGTTTTGGCGTTGGCCAGTCCAGAGCTCTTCAGGTACGAGTCCTTTTGTGTTTGGGAATAAGTTTTGAACGTACGCGACAGATATGGTAGCATGACCCCACCACAAAGGGGGTAAACCTGAGTCGAACAACGCCGCCCTAGTACCTTCAAGGAGGACGCCAATGCCGCGCTCAGCAACACCATTCGACTGGGATGTGTACAGTGCCATGAACTCGTGTTCTATTCCATGCTTCTTTGTCCACTCTCGTATGAGCGCTGATCTCCACTCAGGTGCATTATCTGTCCTGATTCGCTTCAATTTCTTCCCTGTTTGCACTTCAGCCTTTGTCTTCAAGCTGTCAAGGACACCCAGGATCGTCTCTGCCGTATGGTTTTTCATCAATTCCACCAACTTCTTTGCTGTACCGGCGTCCACTCCTACAAGAGTGTACGAATTTCCACCAACAGATGTAACTTGGGCTGGCCCCCATACGTCTAGATACCATCGGTAATTCGCCTCGGTAACTGTTGAAATATATACCTTCCATGTATAGTAACTATGATTCTATATGGAGTTATTATGAAACTTCTACGTAGCTATAAGTATGCTAGTCCTCCAGGACATTCTCCAGACATTACTCTTATCTTCTACTATGTAGTGATATCTCTGTAGATAGCAATATGGCCAATGGCAATATCCTCTTAGTCTCTAGGTATGTCCATGGACAATGTAGATATTAGTAATTACATGCTCTTTATCTAGTATAAAAACTCTCTGTAAAGTCGTAGATACTACAGAACAATATCCAGTTCTATCTGCTCTACAAGCAACTCGTATCTAAGCTCTACTAGCTTTCTACTCAGCCCTCTATTTGGTGAGCTCTACTGACTGGTCACCCTATGCTGAATATTTGCTGCTTCATTAGGTTATGGGCCCTGAGGGCCATCGATGCTGGTCTTATCCCATACAACTACCATTGTCAAGATGGATCGCATTGTCGAGGTCAACAGCGAGCTCATCACCGAGTAAGCTGTCGGACTCGATGTTGTGCAGTTGGTGGATCGATGTTTTCGCTTTATCTCCTTCTTCATCTATATTGCCCGGTAAAATATATAACCTGGGTTCAGTTTAGAGTCGCATTAGGCACTCTTTGCTGTTTTAGTTATAGGTCTAGATAAGTCACTTTATACCTGTAACAGTTATTTGTGGAACCCTTATGGATCTACAGATAGTTGTATGCAGAGTGACTGGCACACTTTGCAGCCTCCACTTTAGTGTGGGACTGTTTTTCGCACTCAGGCAAAACTCTGTAGTCATTCGGATGAGCCAGGGGCGTTTATAAAAGTCGCCGATCTAGATCTATAGAAAAACAGTAGTTAGATAGTGCTCCCCTATATGCTTTAAGGCATCTCTACACCCATTAGGAAGTACTGTGCCACTACGGTCAATATTGCGACTTCTAGAGTAATCATGTGCTCTCTGTCAAGAGTATGGTCTCTGACAGTGTGAAATTGATTGAGAAGCACTGATGAAGAAGTTAATATAGGATTCCATTATGCGCACGTACCGACGAACGGTTTTCTACTGGCATATAGTTGATTAATGCAAATGTATTATGTACATTCCTTGTCTGGGGCGTTTGCTCAGAAAGGAGAAGGAATATTGCAATCATCCAATACACTGTGGTTGTATTAGACCCTTCGATGTTCCTTGGTACTTGTGACCTATTGAATGCACATCTTTACTGATTGATGCTTCATAGATCAATATGTCTTCCAACAACGCTATCAACAACTCTGAAAGCATCTTCAACGTTCCCATCCTCAATACTACCAATTATGAGTTTTGGAACTATGCTATCACCCGCCTCCTTGAAGCCAAAGGGCTTAGCAGGGTTGCTTCAGGTACCCAGAAGCGTTATGTGAACACAAGTCCCACCGAAACAGGTAATGCACCTTCTTTTCCTGAAGGATTTGTACAAGTTCCTGATGAAGTTTTTAATGCTTTAACTGAATCTGAACAATCATCTTATAACCAAATCATTGATACCTTCGCTCATGAATGGGATCAATATCAAATTTTGGTTAATAAACATGATCGGGAATTAGTTGAAACTTATAAGCTTCATAGTTCTTGGGATGACAAAGATGAACAGGCTTTAGGTTTTATTTCCTCCTATCTTCCAAATGATGTGGGTTTGGAAATGAGAGAGTTCACTAGAGATGAAATAGAAGAAGACCCTTGTGCCAAAGCAAAAGGAGATTATACTGCAAAAATGCTTTGGGATAAAATAGACAAGAAATACAGTTCTCCTGGCCCAACGTCATGGTTCTTAGACTTCAAAGAGTTCATGTCTTGGACGCTTGATGAGAAGAAAGATCCTGCAAACCAGATCGCATCTCTGGGAGCAGTTCTCACACGTCTTAAAGCCTATGGATTCACAGTTGATGACAAGTTTAGGACTCTTTTCCTGATGGATCGCATTCCACAATCCTGGGGAAACTATGCTCAATTCACACTTGCCACTATTGAACCAAAGAACCTGACTATGGCACATGTGGAAGGACTTATTCTCGTCGAGTACAAACGACGGACTGGTCAATCTTCTGAATCATCTCTTCTTACCCGCATTATTGGAGATAGACGAAAGTTTGATTCTGCACCCAATTGGAACAACCAGAAGGCTGGATCTTCTAAACAGAAGAACCAAGACAAGGGTAAGGGTAAACAACCCAAACCTCAGGAACCTTCTAAAACTGTTACAACAGGTGATGCGAATCAAGGGGGAGATAAGAAGAAGAAAACTCGTTGCAGTAAGAAGAAGGGTTCCAAAAAAGGTGCTGCTAATTTAGCTAATCCAGAAGTCGAAGCTGATTCAGATTCTGATGATGATGCTCCTTTAATGGTGACCACTTTTATGACAAATCCTTTTATAAATGCCACATTAGATCCTATCGAAATCAGTGACACTGATGATCTACCTGAGACATGTGAGCAACCCATTTATGAACTTCTTCCCTATCATAACTTTCTGATTGTTCGATCAGATTGCTTTATAGACGAGAATAATGATTCTTCTTTGAAGGAAAGAGTAAAGCAGAACTTAGCTAAACAGGTCAGACCGCAAATGATTTCGGGTTACTTCATTCTTACTCATTATGAGAGACTCATGATCAATGAACTCGCACAGGAGACAGTTGATTTTGAGAGCTTTCTCAGAGTAGAAGCTCGTCATCAAATGACCCGTAAGCTAGCCGAAATTTGGGATTATACATACAATTCTGATGGCACTCATACAGAACCTTATCTTCGAGCAAAAGAGAATCTTAATGGTGACGAAGACATGACAAACCAATGGTTTGATCATGAAGGAACTATCCGTCCCATTCAGAAACAAATCGAGGAAGAGGTCGAGTATTTTTGCCGTTATATCATGAATAAAGCTTTGGCTGATATGCGCAACCATAAATGGATTCCACAGCAGTTTAAAAAACGTGAGCCAGTCCCTTCAAAGCCTCCTTCTTTGATTGAAAGAGCTTACTGGCCTACTCCTGCTCAATCTGTTATGCGTGCAAATGGTGTTACAATCAACACTCAATTTCATGATACATCATTATATCCCGATTTTATTCGCACTCTACCCTTTAATCATACTAAAGCGTCATCGTCGTCTTCTAGTAGAAAGCGAAAGGCTGTTCGAGGTTCGTCTTCTTCTGAATCATCAGATTCTACATCTTCAGATCATAGCGAAGAAAGTTCCTTTAAATATATTCCTCCGAGTGTTGCATTCAAAATGTGGCAAGACAGAAGAATGTCTCACATGTTCACAGATCCAATCCTCGAGAATATGAAAAGAGAACCTGATGAATTTGGAAACACTTCGAAGAAACCTCGCTATGATGTACCTTTAGAAGAAGAAGCTGGTCCCTCATCTCTGGCAGATGCTATCAATGTTTCCATTTTGTCTGGATATCTTGCCGATGATGATGGTGTCGGTCTTGGTTCAGAATCAGATGTGGAAATTTATATTGATGGAGACAAAACTATGGCTTTCTGGCAAGTATTTCACACCTCTAATAAAAATAGTGCACTCATACAATTGCCTCAGATCTCAATGTCGTCGGACTATTGTGAATCTCATACAGCCCTAGCGGCTATAGACAATTGTACTATTATTACAAATGATGTGCCTGTATTTATTTGTGAACAAAGTTTTGTTGCTCGCGCACATTGCTCAACGTGTGAAAAGTATCTGTTGAATAGTATTTGTAAGAGTAAGATCACTGATGAAATAACCTATTGGGTTTCAGATTCTGGTGCATCGACTCACATTACAAACAATTTAATGGATTTTGCTCAGTACCATAAGTTACCCAATCCGATTCCACTTCAGATTGCTGATAAAAGATCTGAAACTTACCTTGAAGGTGTTGGAACTGTGCTTATTGAACACATCAATGAAGAAGGAGTCAAACATACTATAAAACTATACCCAGTGTTTTATCAACCAACTTGCACACATCGATTGTTGTCTCGAGGATGTATTCTTCATGAAGGATACTATGAAATCTCATGAGATGGCAAGTCCGAGTTTCGGAAAGAAGTAGATCAAAGTCTTCTGATGACATTATTACCAATGCGTCGGAAAGACAATTTGCATTGGCTCAAATCAAAGATAATAATTCCTGAGTCAGCAAATTTATCATCTACTCCTACTGATTATGACATCGTGCATAACCGCTATGGACATGCTGGAAAGGCAGTGGAAAGTCATATTATTAAGAATACTAAAGGCTTAAAACCATTTAAAGTACCTAAACATAGTGTATGTCGAGGCTGTGCTTCAGGCAAAACTCCATCAAAATCTTATCCTTTGTCAGAAAAGCAAACTACAGAAGTATTAGAACTTGTGCATACAGATGTGAAACAACAACCATCTATATCATATCACAAGTACGAGTATTTCGTTGTCTTTCTTGATGACTTTAGTTCTTTCCCTGTAACCTTCCTTTTAGTTAGGAAATCTGATGTCTTTAAGTCTTTCAAGATGTATGTTGCCTGGGCAGAACAGTCTACTGGCAAGAAACTAAAGACTTTACGATCAGATTTGGGAACAGAGTTTATGAACGAAGATTTTGACAACTTCCTTGCTGAAAAAGGCATTATAAGACAAAAGTCAGCCCCATACATACATCAACAGAATGGTCGTGCTGAGAGAATAATTAGAACACTAAACGAGAAGTCAGAATCCATGCGCCATCATGCAAACGGACCTCCTTCTTGGTGGGAATTTTCTCTTGCCACAGCTACTTTTGTAGCATGTCGCACACCAACAAAACAACTCAAATGGAAAACTCCTTTTGAATTGTGGTACAAAAAGAAACCAGATGTATCTTATTTCCGTTCTTGGGGATGTGCTGCATATGTATTCATCCCAGAAAAGAAAAGAGTTAATAAACTCTCCCTGAAATCAGAATTAATGATCTTTGTTGGTTACGAAAAAGGTTCTAAAGCCTGGTTATTCATGAGACATGACAATTCACTTTTTGTTAGTCCACAAGCACTCTTCATTGAGAAATGGTTTCCACAAGTCTTATCATCCAAAACAGAAGAAAGTGACAAATCCACCAAACCTGTCCAACCTTCTGAATTAATCCGCAGTTTGCACAAACAGGGTACAAATAATCTCCCACCTGACCCTGTAGTACCCCTTGATTTAGATGACCTGTTCCGAGATCGATTTGATGATCAGGGTCCACCACCCGATGAAGGTAATGGTGATCATCAAATTATTGATGATGGAAATGGTTTGGATGCTAGTTCCAAAGACCATGATCCTGGTGCACACCAACCTTCTGATCCAAATGACTCCGAAACAGAATCTATACAATCTCATGAACCGACTCCACCACCTGCTCAAGTACCTGCTGATCCTGTACCTGTACAAGGTCCTCAACCAGTTAATCCACGAAACGTTGATTTAACTACTGGTAGATTTATAAATAGAGAACCTAATCCAAATCAGACTAGATCTTCAGATCGTCAATCTAGACCAAATTGGAGAATTACAGATCTGAACATGCAACACAGTAGAGACATACCACGTGGTGGATGGACTAGAGTAACTCGTTCTCAATCTCGTGCTACTGGTTCGCAAACTGTAACAGATCCAACTCCATCAACTTCTCAAGTGAGAGAAGAGAGTGACAATGAAGATCAATCTGAAACAGAACCAGGACCTAGTGGAGAAATTGCGGAGTTTCTTGAACAAGATGTTTTAGAACAACGTGTTCAACAAGGGGGAGTATGGTTACAAAATTATCTCTTATCGCAGGCATTTGTAAATAATAAACAAGGAAGTTCCTCTACGACACCTCTGTTTATTCACAATACTCCTATTGCTTTAGTGGATAAATATCCATATCATCATGATACCAATAGAGATCCAGATCCAAAAAATAAAAAAGATAAAGTTACAAAAGATCTGATAGACTATTGGGAGAATAAGACCTTCGTGCAGCACTGGACATCAACCAATGATTTCAGGAACGCTCCAAAGGATCTTAAAAAGCAATGGGAAGAAGCTTGTCAGTATGAGATTGATCAATTGAAAAAACGAAATGTCTTTGAATTGGTAGATCTTCCCAAAGGTCGTAAACCAGTCAGATGTCATTGGGTATTCAATATAAAATCAAACAAAACAAAACGTGCACGACTCGTTGCGAAGGGTTTTTCCCAGACAGAAGGAATTGATTATAACAATGTATTCAGTCCAGTAGTCCGCTTCGAAACGGTTAGACTGTTACTTGCCATTGCTGCTATAGAGAATTGGGAGATCAAGGCACTAGACGTCAAAAGTGCTTTTCTCTATGGACTTCTTGACAAAGAAATCTATATGACGCAGCCTGATGGCTTTGTTAGTCAGGACAGAAGCAAGGTTTGGAGGTTAAGCAAGGCACTTTATGGTCTGAAACAAGCTAGCTTAGCCTGGTGGACTGAATGCACAAAATATATGCAATCTTTAGGCTTTAAGCACTTACATTCAGATGCCGGCGTATATATTTACTGTATGAATGGCAAAACCATAATAGCTATCATATATGTAGACGATGTGTTATGGATGGGTTCAGATCTGAAATTATTAAACAGATTGATGAATCAATTCATGGCTAAATGGGAATCTCATGATCTCGGAGATGCAAAGGAATTTTTAGGCATGTGCATAGAACATGATCGAAAGAAGAGTATTCTTACTCTCGATCAAGAAGACTATTTAAATAAAGTCATCAAACGTTTTGGTGCTGAGAATATGAAGCACACAACAATGCCTATGCCACAGTCATATATTCCTTTAGCACACGATGGTAATGTTGATACCAAAGTTAGAACTCTGTTCCAACAAGTGATTGGCTCGATTCTTTATCTTATGCTTGGTACTCAACCTGATATAGCTTTTGCTGTTATCAAGTTATCAACATATTCAGCAAATCCCTCTCCAGACCATCTAAAGAAAGCCATGTATATCATAAGATACTTGCTTTCTACAAAACATTATAGACTCATCTATGATGGATCTAAATTTAGTGGTCTTATAGGTTTTTGTGATAGTGACTGGGCACAAGATAGAGATAATCGTCATTCACAGACTGGCTTTATTTTTGAGCTTGCACAAGGCTCAATCTGCTGGTCAAGTCGAAAACAAAAAACTGTTGCATTGTCCTCCACTGAAGCCGAGTACATGGCACTTTGTGAATGTGCAAAACAGGCTCTATGGATTAAAACTCTATTAAAAGAAATCGGTTTTAAATTGAGTCATGTTCCTATTGTTGGTGACAATCAAGGCTCGATCTTTATTAGTCAAAATCCTATCACTGAATCAAGATTGAAGCATATTGATATACGTTACCATTTTATACAAGAACTGATTCAGGAGTCTAAAAAGATCCAACTCTATTTTACTCCTGGAAATGAAAATCGTGCAGACCTTCTAATGAAGAATCTTGGGCACATTAAGTTTCTTAAATTCCAAAATGAGTTAGGACTATTCTTTGATTCTTAAATATACTTATGGGTTGGAAACAACCGTCAAGATTTTCAGAGTGGATACTACTCGCATTCCATTATGTTTATGCTCATGCAAGAATCATTTAATCCTTGATGTGCACTTACAATGCTGCACTTAAGTCCGTATCTAAAGCGAGGGGGAGTGTTGAAATATATACCTTCCATGTATAGTAACTATGATTCTATATGGAGTTATTATGAAACTTCTACATAGCTATAAGTATGCTAGTCCTCCAGGACATTCTCCGGACATTACTCTTATCTTCTACTATGTAGTGATATCTCTGTAGATAGCAATATGGCCAATGGCAATATCCTCTTAGTCTCTAGGTATGTCCATGGACAATCAGTGTTGCTGCAGTCAGGGCCATGACCCCATTGGCCCTGAACCGACCTCGGACCAACCCTAAGGTCCAGGTCTAGTGGCTATGCAAGACCGGACCTGGCCCTCGAGGGTCGGGTCGGGGTCAGGCGCTGAGATTTTAGGTGGACCAGGGCCGACCAGGGTCGACCCTGGTCGGCCCCCCAATGATTTGCGAGTCGGTGTAGCCAAATGTAAGCAGTATGTAATAGGTAAATGTGAATCTTGAATTAATCTATAAAGGGATCGACTTCTTTTATAAAGTCACCGCGCTCAAATCCGCCGTTCTAATGCAGGAATGAAGTGTGGGTCTACCTCTTAAGAAAATTTTTTTGGATTTCGCAAGAAGCAACCACCCTCTTTCTTCCACCTGTACATCATGGCCGATGAACTGGACAATCCTCCTACATCAAACAGCGAAAACACAGTCACTCGCACTCGAAATGAGCGGGACAAGCCAGATCCAAAGTATATACTGAAGGACAGCGAGACTCGTACACGCATTCGAAGTACTAGAGCGAAGCAATCTGCAGAGAATTCCAATGGTATGCCCCTTTTCATTCCCTTTCAATGTGTCTTTCTTATACAGTTAACTAGATCAAGCTGCGGTCGATCAAGACACTGGGAAGCTGAAGGATGCGGATGAAATTGATTGGTACAATTCAGAGAGTGACGAAGTTCCTCAGAATAAAGGTAAGTAATTGTCGTCCCCAATCTGCTTTCTATGTTCTTCATGAAATTATTCACAGCTAAAAATAAGCGAGAGCTCCCGAGTGGCCCGGGTGGGAAAACCGCTGCTAAGCGACAGAAGGTGAGCCTTTTGTCTTGTACCACGCGTTACGCACTCTCATGTTACCTTTCGTTGGCGAAGACAACCAGCAGCAATGAAGTCGGGCTCTTCAGTGCCTCAAAGGAGCCTATAAAGACGGCCGTCTGTCTGCGAGAGAAGAGGCTTGGATGGCAGTGAAGGCATCTTTTGTAAGCCTTCCTTCTGGTGAACAGCCCGAGTAGTGTAATGTATGTTATTCTTGGTATCTTGTTACAAAATGTACTACCTGTTTACTTCAGTCTTCGTACTGACGTTTTCTCTATGAGGTCCGTGGTCGGCCCTAGTCTGAACCTGACCCGGCCCACAGGTCCAGGGTCAAGGGTCAGGTAGGATGTGGACCGACCCTTGAGGTCTGGGTTGAGGGTCAGAAATTTTTAGCTGGGCCCGGACCTACCTGGACCACGGCAACACTGTGGACAATGTAGATATTAGTAATTACATGCTCTTTATCTAGTATAAAAACTCTCTGTAAAGTCGTAGATACTACAGAACAATATCCAGTTCTATCTGCTCTACAAGCAACTCATATCTAAGCTCTACTAGCTTTCTACTCAGCCCTCTATTTGGTGAGCTCTACTGACTGGTCACCCTACGCTGAATATTTGCTGCTTCATTAGTAACAACTTCCGTGCTTGGAGCGTGGTGTTGTGTGTCTGTGTGCGTTCGCTTGCAGTCCTCGCACCAACCCATAAGACGCCTGATTCCCTTTCCCAAGTCGGGGATACCATCCAACACCCCTGAAGCTACCTCAAGTCGCTCCAGCATAATGTGGCCTGCAGCACGGTGGCAGTATCTCGCATCCTTTGGAAGACATTGGGCTACCATTGCCCCCATGTTCTCCCTTGCCACTTCAACATCAATGGTGTATATCCCTTGGTTTAGCTTCGCCTCACATGCCTCAACCCCCTCCCTGGATACCCATATCATCCTTCCCCCTTTGATCGTCACTGCAAATCCAAGTTTGTTGAGGACTCCGGTGGAGAGTAAGTTTGATGAGACGTTAGGGGCATGGTAAGCATTTCTCAGGTTGAGATATCTAGGCTTTCCATTTATGACTGTCTTCAGGTGTACATTTCCTCTTCCGACAATCTCGAAGCTTGTCCCTTTCTTTGATCCATTCCCCTTCTCACTATGATGTTCGTATGTGTTGAAAACGGATCTATCTTGGAAGAAATGATGAGTAGCCCCTGAGTCGGCTACAAGTATGATCCTCTCGCCATTTCCAACATTGACACTGGACAGGTTCGTAGCGAGAGCGAGTACTGGGATGGTGTCACCGGTAGTGGTCGTATTTGCAGATGGAGGTGGTTGTACGTCCTTCTTGCCCTTCCACCATGCTGGGTACTGACCCTGCTTCCCTCCACCTTCTCTGAAGCAATTTTCGATGGTGTGACCGACTCGTTTGCATTTCGGGTTTGTACAGGTAATGTTCGGGTTTACTGGACCTCTTCTCGTTGTCTGGGTCTGCATAGCACTCATCTTTTCCATCAGCTCTTCACCTGCACCTGCAATGCCGCTACCTTGTCCATCCCTGGTATTCCTTTTCCATCATCACCTCCCATTAGCCTGACGTGTTCTTGGAGGCGTTCGGCAGCTGCTCCGAATTCCAATCCCCTTTCTGACAACATCGCACTGACAGTGGGAATCCATTCTGGGGTACGAGGGAACGAATCGAGGAACATAGTGAGGAACTGGGTGTCGGAGTAAATGGATCCTGCGTCAGAGGCCTGCTTTCAAAGTATCTTGTATTTCGAAGCATATCCATCCTCGCCGGTGATCCGTCCTCCCGTATAGTGACATGAGCGTAAGGCTTCATCCTTCCTCTGCCGTGCAAGGTGACTGACTGCGACGAACTGTTTCTCTAGGAAATCCCAGAGTTCCTTGGACGTCTTGCCAGTGAAACCGAGTGAGTCGGGATTTTTGATATTATCCCAGATGGTTAGGTATGCGACTGATTCGCGTATCTCGTATTCAAGGATATTTGGAGTACGGCTGCTAATAGCAGTGGCTGATATAGTACTTTCAGGGTCACTTCGAGTGATGGTTTCGGTTTCACCTTGTGAGGACACAGTTATGGTAGTTTCAGATGGCTCCTTTGGTATGGTAATCTTCCCTTCCCAATACAAATGTAGCCCTTTCAACTTCGCTCGGCATAGCATTGACTCTCTCCACGACATGAAGTTTTCCCCATTGAACTTGAGATCATTGGGTAGTTCATGGATTGTTGTATAGTTGCTAGGATTACCGATGTTTGTAGACATGTTGAAATAGGAATATGGGATTCAATGGAGTGTGGTTCTTCATTTATTGAGTTGTTCTTGAGTATATTGTTGTGTGTGGTGCGCAGTTAGGGCGCGGGGCCCATAACCTGTAAGAGATGAGTACTTAAGTAAAGGTACTGTAGTAAGTATAATGAAGTCAGTTATAAGTATAGAAGGAAATATATATATAAGGGACACACCTCAGGGTTCACACAACATAGTGGGAACAACTGAGGTGTGTCGGACGAGATAGTACGGTATATGTGAGGCCTAGTACGTGCGGATCAAATGTATGACCAAATAGATGGGTGGCGGACACGGAGGGAGGTAACGACGATAGGGAAAAAGAATAAGAGAAAAAAATATAAAAAGGAAATTACTTATTATGGATGTAGGGACTCGTTTCTTCAACACTCCCCCTGAGTGCCTACGTCTCACCCTATAATGACAATGGTTCGTTTCTTCAACACTGGGCTTAAGTTTTCAAAGTACTTCTGCCCTCGGAAAAACTTTCAGAAAAGCGCAAAAAAGTCCTGAAAAGCCGATTGGCCATTTTGCTGATGATCTCTCCGCTCGATATATACATCTTCTACTCCATATTTTTCTCTATAACTTTATACACGCTGTGCTACATAGTATCTAAATAACGAAGCAGTTCAGTTTCGAAATCCTCTTGCCCTTGCGATGTCGCTCTTACTTACGTAATAAGGCACTGGCACGGCTCACGCTGTGAGATTACCGTAAGACTAACTTCGCATACACCTACAGTCATTTTTTGTCAGTAAAGCCCTGGGCTTAGCCCAAGCCCGCATAGGGCCAGGCTTTGGATTTTGCAAGGCCCGAGCCCTACAAAACCCGGCCCTGGCCCGCACATCACTACTTCCAACCCAATACATAGCAACTTGTGAACATGATCTCGCGGAGTCTACTACATACTTACATTGACAGCCAACCCACTGGCGCAGCCAACTGACGTGGTTGACTGCAAGTGTTGCATTTTGACCTGAACATGTAAGGGACGTCATAGCAGCTTTTTTGTAGCATTGGCACTGTGCTAAGTATTCCAATTGTGATCATTGTCTACTCCGCCGCAATCAAATTTGAACAACTCACTTGACGTTGGTGAGAGCCAATGATTCGGAGAAAGCTCAGGCTATAAAAAAAAAAGCGAGACAACGTTCAAAGGTTCAAAGAAAGAAACTCGCATGACATGAGGACCTACGAGGCGTACGATGCCGTCGTCAATTGAAAAGAGTAGCAGTTGGCACCCATACGTCTGTTGCGCTCCGGATTCTCTGCGGCCTCAACTTCGCATCGTAACAAGTCCATGAATGTCGGTTGATGGGCACAGTTGGTGAACCCCGTAGACAATGTCATTACGACAGAAGAGACCTTAGACCATCGACGCTACTCGGTTTGGGAGTCCAAGCCTCAAGGCTTAAGAGTTCTCTGAGAAGACAAATGCCAAGAGGATGCTAAAGTCAAGTTTGAGCGCGCTTGCAAAAACAATCGAGAAACTTTGGAAGCATGCGGAAGAGGCTTGAAGCTTGAGGTGTTAAAGAAGGCCAAGCGTAAGCACGAGTCCTTGATGCTAAAGGTTAACGTTCTAATTCCTGGATTTACGACCGGGCGTCCCCCCTCTATAGGTACATAGTAACATATGTCACGTTCAAAGCATAGTGTTTCTGACTAGGTCCAAATATACAAACATGAATAAGTAATAAGTATTGTGTGGTGGTAACAAGTGTACAGTTGTGCAGTGTGTAGATAATGTGAGTTGTAGATGTGTGTGTAAGAAGTATGTGTGAGGAAGATGTAGAAACCGGTCCCCCTTTGCCATTAGAAGGCCTTAAGGTAGGCCAATATATGTACTAGTGATGATAAGTGATAACGCTGTAGTTGTAGAACAGCCAACAGTCTAAAACCATATGACCGACACCCCAGAGAAAAGAAACGTCCGTGTCAGAAAAAGAAGGCAAGGGCAAATTCCGAACAATCCAATTAAACAAAAATCTAGGCTCGCTCCCGTTCCTTTTTGCGAAGCCTCTTCTCTTCTTCACGCCTCTTCTCTTCTGCCAAGGCAATGGCGTCCTCACGCTTGCCGATACGAGAGCTAGGAGAAAGTCAGCCAAATGCCTGAACAGACTACAAAATTTGACACCGACCTGCGTTGTTCTTCTCTGAGCACTGCACTAGCATCCGCCTCCATGTCCTCGTCATCACTGAGGACGTCCATATTGACGTAACGACTCCGGTCCTTGCCCATGATTTGCCAGATGAGACTACTCATGCCACTTCCACCTCTCCCGTCGTCCATCTCGTCATCGTCATCCAGGTCTTCAGAGTCGTAATCTTCGTAACTGCGACGTTTAGAGTAGGGAGATTCCGAGCGAGAAGGAGAACGTGGCCGTTTGCTCGGCACACGAGACGTAGAAGGTCCAGCAGAGCTGGGTCGAGAAATGGAAGATTTAGCCTTGACTTTGGAGGTAGGGACCTTGTCGGGCCTAATCTTCTCGACGCTGGATGGGCGTGCCCCTGAAGCCTTTGCAGATGGGGTCAGCTTAGGTATCGGCTTGGTCATCGTTGAAGGTCTCTGAGCTGAACTTGACGACGAAGGTCCATGAACGTATGACCCGTAGGATTCTAAAACAAAGTAGAGAAGACAACGTATAAGACAATCTCGAAAACAATGAAGATAAAACTCACGAGAGGACCTGGTCGGTGTATTGGAACCGGACGCAGGGGCAGAAGTAGATCCAACGCGAGATGTCGGCTGCTCCTTCTTCTTCGTC
>JAACJM010000401.1:0-32601 GCA_013368315.1 Tetrapyrgos nigripes
TTGAGGTCGAGGGTCAGGCTTGGGAGTGGGATATTGGTCTTGTCCGAGTCATGCTGGCATTGTCAGTATCAGCGGGACCCTTTGGCGTTGTTCGTTTTCGTTTTCGTTTCGTTTTCGTTTCGTTTCTTTGTCTCGCCTTCTTTCTTCCTTTCTTCTTGTCCTTTCCTCCTCTCATGTAAATGCAAATACTGACCCTCGTACCCTTATCTCTGTCCACCCTTCCTCTCAACCTCTCCCCTATCACTCCCCACCTCCTCATTATCTCCTTCCCCTTCCCGCTCTCAAACGGATTGTCCTCGGAAATGCAAAACTTCAAATTTGCAAACAACTCCGCCGAGAACTCCGCATTTTTCATATATGCACAAAGCACTCCAAAACCAAAGTTAATGGCGCAGTCTTGCGGAGCATATCTGCAAGAGCCGAACATATTTATATGCATGGAGTGGGATTGAGGTGGGTGTCTCTTCTCGCACGGTTTCCAGGTTTTTGCTTTCTTCCGCCATTTGCGCCGTTTCATGTCTTTCTCGCATTTCTCCCTCCCCTCTTGTTCCTTTGATGTCACCGTTGATGTCTTGTGTTTTCGTGTTTTCGTTTTACGGTTTCAATGCTGACTGGCTTATTTATAACCAGGCTCCTTCGACTCTATGAATCCACCTCCCCGCTCCGAGGGCATACCCCGATCAACATGGTGAGGGGGATTGCGCAGAGTGTCTCGGAGGGTTCAGATTTCATGTAGGATGGGGTTATACATCACGGTGAGTTTCCTTGGCTTTACGTCTATGTCTATGTACACAGCCATGGCTATGACTACGGCTAATTCTCTTTGGTTCTCAATTTATTGTTTCTGTTTTCCATGGCTTTCCCCCCCCGCTCTCTCGTTGCCGTTGACGTCGTCGCTAACTACTGTTCTTTCTTTTTCTTCTCTCTTTGCGCGCTGCTTTGCCTGCCGTGCCCCCTCCAACATCCTCTCCTTCTCCGAAGACATTGCACCATGCAACCCTGGTGTCAGCGGAGAAGCTAGTGAACAGTTTTCGCGAATATGTTTGGGGGGAAGAGTGTTTGTATCAACCCGAGTTTTCGTTTTCCTTCCTCTTGGAGTTTCGGGGGGCGTGGTTTGGGGTTTTTGTGAAGGGTGGGGTCGGTCTGGTTTCAGGTGTGAGTTCGAGTTTCAATTGCTTTTCGAGGTTCGTCTTTGTTGCGAAGGGTGGGGTTTGGGGTTTGAGTGGTGTACTTTTCTTTCTTTCTTCTTTTCTTTTTTGAAAGGGGGGGGGGGGGTTGGGCATCAGGCGTCAAAGTAGCGAAGGAGGGTAAAAGAAGGGTGAAGGGGAGGTTGGGTTCACGAGCTGAAGATGCGAGTATTAGTGTTGGGTTTTGGAGCTTGTTATCAAGTGCTGAGCATAGCTTCGGGTCTGGTTTCCAGTGTCGACTATGGTGATGATACTGCCGGCGCTGATGTCGGCAGTAATATTGTCGATGTTAATGCTTCTGCTGGTTTTTGTCAGCCACGGACGGTCCCGATGCTTTTCTGTCTTCCGCACAAAGTTCTGTTTTTATTCTATTCTTTTTTCTTCTTTTCTTTTCTTTGCTTTGTGATTTCTTTACGTCTATGTCTATTTCTATTCGATCCTCCCATACCCTATTCCTGGATTGGGGATGCAATGGTCTTTGGTGTTGGCTTCGATGTTGGCGATGCGTCAAGACGCGAACGAATAGGGTAAACTTAAAACGAGATGTCGGATGGTACATAGCTCATAGTAAAATAGTCTCTACTTCATACTTGCACTCCAAGAATAACGTCACCAATGGAAGCTGGATCATTGCGTCCTACAGAGCATACCTGCAAGAACCGAATATACGTATGTGTATGGAGTGGATTGAGGTGGGTCTCACTTGCATGACTTCTAAGGTTTTTGGTTTCTTCCGCCTTTTCCACAGTTTGGCATCCTTCTACTATTTCTCCCTCCGTCTCGCACCTTAACTACGGCTAATTTTCTCTTCATTCTTTCATTCTTACTTTCACATTTCCTGTTTTCAGCGTCTTTTTCCCCTCTCTCGCTGCTGTTGACTCGTTGCTAATACTGTTCTTTCTTTTCCTCTCTCTTTGCGCATTGCTCTGCCCTCCATCCCCTTAACTGTCCCCCCCTTCCCCCCTCCTTGCTCTCCCTTTCCCTCCCCCCTTACATTTCACAAGAAAATGAACCACGAAAAAAGACATTGAAACCTCCAACTCGTCGTTTTCCATTATAGGCACATCAAACTATGTGACTTTGGTGTCAGTGGAGAGTTGGTATTCATTTATACAAATACGTTTGCGGGGACGAGTGTTTATACCCGTGGTTTCACTGCTGTTGGTGACTATAGAGTGCTGGACGGTCGCATACGGTGGTGCAGCTTCTGCTTCTGCCTCTACTCTTGCTGTTCATTTGTCGGTTTTATACTTCTCGGTTCTTCTTTTTTCTTTCTTCTCTTTTTGTTTACTTCCTTTCCCCTCCTTGTTCCTTATTCTCCTTCCTACTTATGTTTTGTTTCTTTTTTCTCATTCTGTCCTTATCCCATGGTTGTATGTGTGAAGCTAGTGGGTTATACTGCTGTTGAGCGTTGGATGATGGGTAATTGGATGTTGTGTATGAGTGCTCGGAGTATAGGAATGGGCTTGTATTCGCATTGGTCTTGGCTTTACCTGCTAGTGACTATAGAGTGCTGGACGGTCGCATATGGTGGTGCAGCTTCTGCTTCTGCCTCTACTCTTGCTGTTCATTTGTCGGTTTTATACTTCTCGGTTCTTCTTTTTTCTTTCTTCTCTTTTTGTTTACTTCCTTTCCCCTCCTTGTTCCTTATTCTCCTTCCTACTTATGTTTTGTTTCTTTTTTCTCATTCTGTCCTTATCCCATGGTTGTATGTGTGAAGCTAGTGGGTTATACTGCTGTTGAGCGTTGGATGATGGGTAATTGGATGTTGTGTATGAGTGCTCGGAGTATAGGAATGGGCTTGTATTCGCATTGGTCTTGGCTTTACCTGCTATGTTATGTCTACGTCTATGTCCATGTCCACAGCCATGGCTATGACTACGGCTAATTCTCTTTGGTTCTCAATTTCTCCTTTGTTTTTCCGTGACTTTTTTCCCCCGCTCTCGCGTTGCCGTTGATGTCGTCGCTAACTATTGTTCTTTCTTTTTCTTCTCTCTTTGCGCGCTGCTTTGCCTCCCATGCCCCCTCCCACATCCTTTCCTTCTCCGAGGAGATTGAACCATGCAGCTCTGCTGTCAGCAGAGAAGCTAGTGCACAGTTTTTGCAAATATGTTTGTGGGGAAGAGTGTTTATGTCAATGTGAAATTTCGTTTTCCTTTCTTTTGGAGTTTCAGGAGTTTCAGGGGCATGGTTTGGGGTTTTTGTGAAGAGTGAGGTTGGTTTGGTTTCGAGTTTGAGTTTGAGTTTCAATTGCTTTTCAAGGTTCCATCAGCAAACTCGCAACTGTATGGAAGGTATGAAGGGTATGGAGGGTATGGGGCCCATACCTTTTCATACATATTTTACCAAAATCTCGTCAAAACGTTCCATACACATTTTGTATGGAAGTATGGGTCAGTATGGGTTAGTATGGGTGTATGGACAAGGTAAGGACATTCTCAGCCTGACAAACCCTTACCTTTTTGAAGCACGTAGTAGCTCTGCAGCAATCCAGCGGCAACTGATACAAATGTCGTTGTCGTTAGTAACAGCAAGTTGTCGATGACTCACCATCACCATTGGAGGCTACAAGACTTAAAGTGATTCAGTAAGTTGAGTATAGGAAGAATATATACTAGTATAGTGTTAGTGTAAGTAGTACTAGTACGTACCTGAGCCCCAAAATAGTGTAAGTTCATGCAAAAGAGTGTAAGTGCTAATTCGGACCATAATCCTGTTTAGGCTTCGACCCCCGCTCCCGCCGCTTATACTATAAGCCCACCGCCCTCACCGCCATCCCGCCGTTAACATATATCACCCATCCAGGTGCGTGTTACAAGACCTGTTGGTTGCTACTAATTTCAAGTGATTTGAACTTTTGTGATAGAGTCATTTCTATCTGATGTACAACAGATCGAGCCACTCAATGCATATTCACTTGTGGGAGGTGAGTTCAATTCATGACTTTTTTTTGCTTTTAAAAGGCTGACAGATGCGGCTGCAGAGCCAATGATCTCAGAAGACAATCCATATTATCTTTCTGAAGCCACTATATGAACTGTCCAAGGTATGGAACTTTTTAGATAGCTTCTCAACGTAGATATCACTCATGCCTTCATGATTTGCTTATAACAATAGTAGAACCAAACTACATAGAACTTTACACACTTTCACGAGTATGTACGTAGTAGTCACAAAAATCATTGCCATACCTTCATATTTCATCAGAATTGGTTGATTTCTTGTATATACCTACTTTAATATGTTATCAAATACCTCCTGGAGAGCTTAGTGGTAGATCTGTTTGTTGCTAGAGCTCACTTAAAGTGGCCTATGAGTGGGAAGAGGCGCGCACTTCCAAATGTGGAAGTGCGCGCCGCTGTTCCAATCAAAGATTGATGGCATCATTGGCATGTTCATATCCCTGGACAGCTTACACTATTCTCAGATTTGGGATGACAGGCCTTTCACTATTTACAGCGCATAGCCGAGGTAAGTAGCTTACACTAACACTATTCTGGTCATTCCTCGTGTAGGAATGAGCAAGTATACACGAAATCAATATCTGAGTTGTAATCAAGAAAGTTGTATCTCCCGATGATGTTCATCTCGAGCGCTGGAGCGCCTTGTAGTGTCCGCAGTCGGTGACTGTGAAGCGAGCGCCAAGAGGTGATGTGTTGCAGTCATGGGACTGATTTTAATCGGAGCTGGAAAACTTTCATGATCAAACCGACACGAAAACATTGGTTTCTCACACCCTTTCTTTCCTCAACGACATTGTTACTCAGTGTTCCTTTTGCTCTCCACCTCTATCTCGTCTGCCATACTACACGTTCTGGGCATGCGTCAAGTCTCATCGTCAATCATTGTTAATCCTCGGACCTCAAGTGAAGTATGATTGAGGTTGTCTGCTGGCGTCCGTCTTTATGGTGAGTCGTCACATCTCAATTTGTCTGCATGTTTAGCTGACCTGCTATGTGTTCTTGCAGTATTTACATCTCTTTATAGCCCAGGTGTGTCACTCATCCTCATATCTGTCCAATTTATGACTGACGCTGTCCCCTCTCAAGCTCTACGTTGTCATCTTGGGTTCTATCGTTGTATCTAAATTCGTATTTTTCGCTTTCATGTTGTTTGCTACTGAAACATGTTCTTCCCTTAGCCTTTTGTCTATGGGAGCTGCATGGTTGTGATTGGATGTCGGAATGTAGGAAGGTTGTGAGTGGAAGGCCTGACAGCGGTGTGGTAGGGACGCATGTCCCTCCCGTCGGATCAATACTTTATTTCACTTTCATGTCTACCATACTTTCTTACCTTCAATTCGCATTCACCATCGTACTTACTAAAGATTCTTCTTTCTCAAACCAGTTAACTTCTAGCTGATGTCACTGCCGATCCCTCCCAGTCCATCCCATCCTTCGCACAGTGCCTTGAGCAAGCACTGAAGGTCTTGGGAGTCCCCTACTGCGTCATATTCTACGTCTGATGGTTTACTGACTGGGAGAGAGAAGGGACAATTGGCAAAAGGTGAATCCGACTTTGCACTTGCAACGGGCTATTTCTATAATTATCTCAGACTTACTTTCCCCGACAGCTTCTCATTGATTCTATTCCCCTATCCCTATTACTTACTGTCAATCTGTTTCTCAACATCGTCACTCGCTTCTCTTTGTAGATACTTACACTTTTATAGCTATATTGCGTTCCTTGCAGTAAATTAGTATAAGTAGACACTAGTACTAGAAATCTGTATCTTTCCTTCTGCGCACTTTTGAGCTCCACTGAGCCTGAGCCAAGCCTTTCGAGCCTTTCGATCTCCTATTCTTTGAGCCTTTCTTATTCTTTGAGCCTTCTCGAACCCTATCCGACGTGTTATTCTCACGCCGTCACATTCCTTCTTTCACTCCCACTCCCATTTCCGAGACACGACCAGTTTCCCTTGGTCCTCGCTTGGACCACAATGTCCTACCGTTTTGGGTGTGGTACTTCTAGCTGGGAGGTCTGGGCAATTCGGATATTTCTGTATTCTCGACACGCAACCTCACACGCTGGAAGTACATTTCTATCGGCTCGACAGATAGATGAGCAGATAGGTGTACGAAAGTAGGATGTATTTGGAGTTCAGATATATATACAAATAAATGTTATATTTTGACTCTAAATATTCATACAGAAAGAACGTACATCTGGAAACCCCTAATTACACTTGATAGGTAAACAAAAAGATGGCACATGTAATCTATGTAAAGATGTACAAAAAGACGCCTAATTTGTATAGCTATTCGAACAAAAGAAAGATAACCTTTTAAAGCTCCGGATACATGTCCAGAAATCCCATATATCTGAAGCACATATACAGGTGCAGATAGGAGTCCAAATGGACCATCTATCCAGAGTTCAGATAGGTCTGCAGATATATCGTATTTCTGGAGTCAGAATAGGACGCAGGCGCGTCAGTGGCTTGACGCAGTCGCATTTCCAACACGTCCACTGCAAGACGCATCTGCGTGAAAGAAACACATAGTTTTCGTGGGTGTACACCCACGCATGTATTCATGGCCTGCCAGTCATCGTCATTGCCTTCATCACCAGAATCAGATCCAGACGGTGAAATATCTTGCTTGTGAGGACTTTTAACTTGTCACTCAACAGAAGGATGTCGGGGGAACTTGAAGCGGGAGGATACCATACCTCCTCTGCCTCGACTTCAGCATCTGAACTTCCAACCTCATCAACGTCACCCTCAGGCTCGCTGAGCTCGGAGAGATTTAGGCCACCTGGACCTGGATTCTTGCTACGGGTACAACTCTGACCCATCTGCTGGGATCCCGGCTGAAAAAAGATATCTTCTTCAGGAAGAGCTAATTTCGGAGCAGTCGGCAAACTTGAAGTGATGATGATGAATGTGGTAGTAATATTAATAGTGGTAGCGGTGGTACAGCTTGTTGTAACTGCGACCGCAACAAATTTAAAGTCCTTCCAGGGACTATCCGCGGCTTCTCCAGTGTAGCCTCTACCAAAGTCACCACCAAATCCTTAGGCTCTGTTTTCACTACTGGCTTGATGGTCTTCCCGACCGCGACCATTGTGGTCTGAGACCTCGCCTTGGGTTTAAACACCCTCGTCATGCTGACTTCTTGGCTCAGAACGCGTTTCTTCACTCCTCCAATTCCGATGCTATCTGCATGCTGGTGTTGTCATTCTTTGGCTTCCACTGCCTTTTGATGCTCCTCTTCTGCAAGAGTGACAGAAAGCGAGCGAGAACGGGAACATTCTAGAGGACAAGACAGATGTCTTTCGCGAGTGTGAGAGGTACTTGAAGTGGCGGACAAGGCAGGAGATGGGTGTCTAGTTGACGAAGAGGACGATGAGACTGAGGTGCTTGGAAAGTTTGGAGGAGTCACGTTTGATCGAGATCTTGGCAATGGAGACACTAGTTCATGCCCGTTTATGGTGTCGTGTGTCAATATCCGCGGAGGCGTTGTCTTTGGCTGCCTCCTTCTCTTCGTCTGAGAAAGGTAAATTTGGAGACTTTTGACCGGAGAAGTGAACAGAGTTCCGGTAATGTAGATACTCTCTTCAATTCCCAACTCTTCTGCTTCTTCTTTGTTGCATATCTTATCCAGGAGGCTCAGAAGTCCACGGTATTTGTCAGTTATTGACCACGTAGTAAGGACAAGGGGATCGAGTAGTGTTGCTGAGGGTCTTCATTGCGATCGAGCACAAATGGGTAGTCTCTAGTGAGAGACTTTTCCTGGTTCTCTGTCCATGCGATTTTGGGCTTGATGTCGAGTGCGAGGGAGTAGTTTGAGAGGACCGCCATGACAGTTGTGAATTGGTTTGTCACAGACTGATTTTCTACACCCAAGAATGTACATACAATGCAGATACGAAAGCAAGAAACATGATAGCAAACAGAAAACAACGACACTAAAAAAAAAAGAGGAAAAAAGCCCCAAGCACTCAGCCAACAAGTTCCTTCACCATATCAACGGTGTCGCAGGCATCTCTCAATCTAAATGCTGCTTTGAAGACAAATTCCTCTCGGTGCTTTGAAGAGCAATTCGGGCAAGCGCCATTGCTTTTGTGGGTATATTTGAGTACTTGCTGATGAGCTTCGTGTTCTGAAACATTTGTGAGTGAAAAGACTGATGGATACTGATTCAAAACGTACCGATACCGAACATTCTCTCTTCGCTGACCCGGACCGAATATACTTGTCTTTGCACCTCCACTCCTGCAATCTGCGTCTCGGTGTGCAATTGGTACAGCTGATTTTGCAGGCTTTGCCGTTTCTAAAGGACAGGACGTACACCCAAGCATCCCTCTTCACCCTAGCGGAAACTGGCCTAACCACCCAGTCATGGAAAACCAGAAACTTGTGGAAATGGTGAATGAACGATATGTAGAGTAGCATATCACATACCACCATGAGTACGTGAATGTATTTGGGGCTTTGAGGATGTGTAGGCCCAGGCGGCAATGACAGAGGCGGGAGGCGGTGACCAAAGCGTCAGTCGCATGATTATTGCTCGTGTCAATTCCTTCCTCCCAACTCCCTCTCATTTCCTTCCTTTCCCTCTCTTAAAACTCGAAGGCACCGACTTCTCTTTCCTTTCTCCTTCTCCTTCTCTTTCTCTTTCCCCTCCGACCATATTACTGGTCTTACATTCCCTGACTCCGAAACCAACCGTCGATCCACACTAGTCTTAGTCTTCACCAAGGATGATGCTGGCAGAGATATTTTTTGGCGGAAGCGTGTTGCAAGGGATGGTTGCACTGGGAGCAGCAGTGATGAGGCTGTGGCTTTGGAAGGATCGTTAGGCACAGGCAGCGGCTTGACGAAAGTGTCAGTCGCGTGATCCACTTCATTCTTCACCTATTCAGCTCGTCTTTCCTCTCCTCCTCCCTGCCTCCTTGCCTCTACACGAATGACTGCGTGAAGGAATCAAACAAATGGCTTCACCGGGCAGCTTGAGATTGAAGGCTGGCATTGGGTACAGACTGGAGTTGGGATGAACCTGGAGTATCGAGAAGTTGGCTCACTTCAAGGTGCGGCTTCCAAACCGGGTTCCCTAACGTGATACCAATACCAGAAAAGCAACAGTAGCAAACGTCTCTCAATCCTGGTGACTCTTCTATGCCCAGCCTATGGGAAAAGAAATCCCTCATATTCAAACTCTTCTCCCGGAGTCTCCACCTCAACTTTCCAACTTTTTGGTGATCTTGGTTGGACTACCCGAGTGAGCTGAGGTATTTGCCGAGATCTCAGGATAATAATCTTCGGGGAGATATCTGTGCATTGGGCATGGCAGGACCAAGGGTTGTTGAAAATGGGTCATCTACTGCGGCTGACCTGACCATCACATAAAAAATTTTAAAATAATATGTATGATATTCCCGACCCATTCTCCTGACTATCCATTCTATTGCATCCCCGAGAAAACCATGTCAACGACACCACAGCGTCGATATCAATCGACACCTTCCAATATTGGTCCCCAGTCATCGAGTTGAGGAGGATGAGTGTGGCCATGCCAAAAAGACAAAAATATCCGCTCGATGGATAGATCACATCACTACTACTGATATAAGATATATCTGTAGAAAAGTGTGTTTCTGTACGCCTTTCTGCTGAGCGGATATTTTCAGTGTGTGGGGATGAGGGGTTGAGTATGACCAGACCTAGGTCGATGACCATGAGGAATATTGGGAGATTAATTCCTGGTGCACATAATACGGGTGATCATGGCAATGAAGAACACTTAGTGACTCCACTCCAATCACCCAGTCTTTCACTGCCTTCACCACCAATTTCACGCCATTGCTTTCCAGTGAAATGGGGAAAGCATCACCAGAGATTCCTGCGCAGCGGGCATAACAGCTCTTCATTTTGGCGCTTTGGACGACCGACAACAAGGAATAGCTGAAAATGGGACATCCACTGTGGCTGATGGCCTCATTAACAAATAGTTTCGGTAAAAGATATTAAATTTCCGACACGTTCTCTCAACACATTCTCTCGACAATCCATGCTATTGCACCCCCAAGAAAAAACCACAACGGCACTGGCGACGGGATCTAGCATCAGATCGAGATTTTTTGTATATTGGCCCCCAAGTGCCACCACATCCATATTTCTCTAACTTTCCATCATCTTGTCATATCCTTGAGAGAACGAAACCCATGCAACATGTATCCCCATCTTATCATATCCTCGAGGTCAATGGGAGTGATGCAACCCGTATCCCTTCCAATAACGGGTAGAACCACCCATAACCCCATACGTATATGAGACACTATGCCACGCTGAGAATACCCAGCCTATGCCACCACCGATCATTTAGATGCCCTCGACTGACGATCTAGTCCAGATGAGAGTCTGAAACCCCAAATCCAAGTTGAAAAAACCGGACTGGTGAACAAGCAGGAACGTCATGGTGATGAGTGCGTAGTGGGTACCAGCTGGACAAAGTCCAGAGAAGATGATCGCTCTGTCCACCTGATGACGACATAATGCTAAGGTATAGGAGATAGCAACAATGGCTTTCTCAGGGAGTGGAGACGAGAGGCAGAATATTGTCCAAGAATAATAAAGGAGCTATGGGAAGAGTCGGGTAGGATTCTAAACTGCATATCATTAGCAAAAAAAAATGCAAGAATGACCAGTACGCTTACCCTGATTTCCCCTTTGACAATTGCCATGTGCGGCCACCACATAGACGCAAATTCTATCTGTATCAGAAGACGAACTTGTTTCGTCTTCAAGGGACGGAAATGATCGGTCTAGAGTATTCAGCGTCTTTTAGTGTGTGAACGACTCTACCAGGCACGTAAATAGCGATGGGATGGTAGCAGCAATGAAAACAGCCATGCTATGGGGTAGCAGGCAAAAAGGGCCAGTTTTGATGAAGCGAGAGCCAGGATGCAAAGTTCATGAGATGCGATATCTTCCATGCTAGTATTTTGAGTACCAGCTGGGTCGTCGAAGAGTAAGACGTTGGCAATGTCTTCAGACGACATTCCTTCGAGCCCGTCCCACTAGCATAACCAATACGAATATCAGAGACTCACTCCATCGCTCCTTTCAACAGCAACAACAGAGCAATCATTGACTGTAACGCTTGTATGAATGGAATACATGTATGAATCGTCGAGTTGAATCGTCAATAGTACCGGATTCCTTCTTCCCTGCATCTGGGAGGTATTTCAGTTGGCTATCGTGTTCACAGTATCAGACGACCCACGTACAACAAGTAAAAGCATTCCCATTGCCAATCTGTAGGCAAAGACTTGCAAAATGACTCTGGTAGGATCACCAGTGCCCGTCCAGCAATTTTCATTGTTTTGCTAACACTGTACACGGAGAAAGAAAGACGATTAGAAGTCTTCAGTATAAGGAGAAAGAACACCCACATAAACATACATGACCAGAACGTACGGAGAAAACAGTCCCAATGCCCATTCTCCTATCTTCTCATCATGTCATGTTGAAATTGCGGGATGTTAGACTATTTCGGTGACCCAGTGACCCAAAGCCTTGCAAAATCGATGATATGCATGGCCACCTGGAAGAGGAAATACAACCCAACGAGCCCCAGGACCCAGAGTCAGTTGCGATAAGCTATAAAGAATGAAAAAAGCGTACCCAGTTGGGATATGCAAGCCTCCAATGCACACCATAACCACCAGAGCTTCACCAATCCGTGCCAACCAATGAGTTCTCAGCTCCAGGAAACCCCGATAACAATGTCGGAAAGGTACCAACCCAACGAGAAACGGCCAGTGTCATATGTCTTGGTTCTGGGAGATTGATGAGCTGGCAGGTATTGATCGTTCTGGAGAACGTCTACAGGGACTGGGGTAGTCGGACTCGTGTGCGTTATCGATAACGACCTCGGAAACTAGGTAGAGAAGGTCCCAAACGTTGGAAAATTTTCCAGAATAAAAATCCGCATGTACGTCGAGGACATAATGCCCTCAACGCCCAAACCACTGAGACCAGCACCAAGCTGCGCCCATCAGCGGATTCCTAGCCCCAATAGACTTCGCTAACGAAGCCCGAAGCATTTCAATCCAGCTGAAAATGACTTGGCACGTATGTCTTCAGGGTCTCCGTATGAGTAACTGTCTTCAAAAAGATCTTTACTATACACTGACTTCAAACAGGGACTCCAAGACTTTGTCTACCGAGTTTGCAAAGCCTGACAGAAAAAAAAATCAGATTACGATCATGAAGAGACTCCGCCGCAACTCACTGAGAGATCCAAACTCCTTCCTCAATTCCCACATCCAACGAGTCACATACTCCATTACGGACCACCGCATATGCTTCAGATCAATCCTCAACAATCTATCATCCTCGTTCCATCTATTCTGTGTCCATTCTTCGTCTCCCAAAAATCCTCAAAGTAGACCGAACGAGCCCATGGAAGCCGTTCAGAGGAACAGAATTCTTTCCGGGCTAGTAGTATATCAGAGATCATGACTTTGGATTGAAGGGAATGATGACATACATCTGACCTGACCAAATTCTTCAATTTGGAGGGGCTTGGATTAGCCTTTGATTTGCGAGAAATGGTCCTCTTCTTGCTTGGAGTCTCGACGAGGTCAATGAGAGCACTACTGAATCTATTGACTCAGAGCGTGAGATGCAGCAAAAGTGAACACGCACTCTTGCTTGGGCTTGTCTGTCAAAAGGACAAAAATGGTTTTCCCAATCGGAGGTGGTCTAAAAAATCGTATGAATTATAAGTGTCAGCATTGAAGAACGCCCCCAGTCACAAGTCAATGCACCTGATATTTAAGATACAAATCATCCATGAAAGGTTTCCTTGCTTCGGGTTTCCAAGGAATGAGGAACCTGGAGTATAAGCGCCAGCTTGGAAAGAAAAGGAGGAGGAGGAGGAGGAGGAGAAAACAACTACCTTGCTACTGTACTGCAGATCTTCACACAACGGTGTCTCCTTCGCGAATAAAGACCAATGTGGCGATAGAAGCGCATTCTATCTGCACCAGAGGACGAAACGCATTTGTCTTCAGATATTGTAGCACCGAAACAAATTCGAATGCTAGAGTGGGGGAGAGAGAGAAAGAGCAAGAGGAAGTTCAAGATGGGAGTCAAGACAATAGATTAGGCCTGACACAAGTTGATTACTTCTTCACACACGTGATGCAGAACAATAACACAGAAGTCTTAGTTACTAATACTATTAGTATTAGTACAATAACGCAGGCTGTATCAATCACAGTTGACGCTCTTGGGGCATGGTCTTCATCCAGAAGACCATCTAAATAGTAAGACGTACAAGAGAGAGACATGATAGGTAAACTCATAGCTAAAGCTTCTTAAGGAGAGAACGTGGCATTGTCTATAAAAAGGAGTCAAAAGTAGAGGAAGAGGATGTGCTAGTGACATCAAAAAGGAGTCAACTTTGCTAACAACTAATACATATTTGTTCGTTTTTCTAGACAGACGGTAAAGTTGCGATTATTTGTAGCACATTATTGATTGCCCGTGCGGCTAGTTTTTTAAGTTTGTGTTCAACTTCACCTTCCCAAACTTTCAAAACATGCTCCTGCCACGTGTGTAAGAAAGCTGTGAACCAGCTAAAAAAGTAGAGTATCTCATTGAAATTATTCAAAGATGAAGAGGACTTCCACTTTTGAGTAATTTGAAAGCCTTTTGTCTAACTGACTGTCAGTTATTGGGACAGTGTAGTACGTGTAAAACTCACTTTGCTGAACTGAGCCATGTAGACAAACCAGTAATCCAATGTAATGACAACACCAAAGAAAGGCTGAGTGATCGCTAGGTGATGGTAGATCACAGCTCCAACAAGCAGAGACAGGTACAATTGATTTTGAGCCTGTTGTAGAGCATAGGTCTTCCATTCCAACGCAAACAGTGGAATCCAAAGCTCCTGCTCAGGCCGGTTGCGCACGTTGGAAAAAATTGCCTTGAGAAAATCTTGGGTCTTTGGGTTGACATTGTTTAGATGGAGTATACTCCAGAAGAAGACATCCGGTTTGAAGCAGTCTCCCACTGGGAATGATAGACCTTCGATAGGCTTGAGTGCTACAAATTGTTTCTCAGCAAAGGCCCGACTGGTTGCTGTCAGCATGACATAGAATCATCAATGATTCAACTTACCTATAGTTTCCTTCTCCCAAATGTATTCTGACAATGTCCCAAATTGCCACATCAACATCAAGCCTCATCTCCCCTTCATCCATCTTGTCATGCCATCTTGCAGTATGGCTGTACACTTCCATAGCTTTGATAAATGATATTTGTTCACTGCGGTGGAATGGTCTAGAGAAGTTCTCTTGAGGGGCTTTCTTCTTCCAATAATACTCAAGGATGTAAGCATATGCAGTCGAGGTAGGTATATCAGGAATATCACCAAATTGTTCAAAAAATTCACTAGTGAGGCCATACTGTGTCGCGAGTACAAAGTTTCTGAGTTGCGGCTCCCCCAAACTGAATCCGCCCCCCTCCTCCCCAGAACTGGTGCTGCCTTCCTCCTCCTCAGAATTGGGCTTGCCCCAGGTCCTGTTGAGGTGCTTCACCTGATCTGCGATTTTGAACTGTCAGTCAGGTGTCATTTGAGCAAGAGCAGGAGAAATTGAGTTGTTGAGGTGTTGGTCCAACATCTAAAGCCTGTTAGTACTTATAAATAAAGTGCAAAGAAATTATCTACAACATGAGGCCACTTCTCCCAAATTAGGGTATTTGTCTGATGAACATTGACATTGACCTTGAGCTTCCCCAAGTATTCCTCAAAATGCTCTGAACTATTCGCTATCCTACAAATTACTTTGAGCATGAAGAGAAGAAGAGAAGATAGGGCCCAACCGGTCTACTTACAGACTCCATGCATCTCCCATTATGAGAATGTCCCCGGATGCTAATTCTCCACGCTTGCCTTTGCGGGACGTCTGCTGCTTGGGAAGGCGCTTTTCAGGCCCATGGTTGTGTCTTTGTTCTTCAAGTAGCTCATCAGTGCTGGATGATGTGTCGGGTCAGATGGAGGAGGATTGACTCGTCGTTGTCATGTGTTCTTCGTAGCTACTCCCATCATCAGTCTCTTGATTAGCGCTCTCTTGATCACTCGGTTGGCCTGTCGACATTGGACTGCCTGGCTTTGCGACAAATGACATTGGAGCTGCTGTTCTCTGTCAGTATTAGGCAACGAGAAAATGTGGATGCCATGAGCGTAAGATTGGAGTAGAAGGAGGGGAGTTAGAAATGAATGACGGTGACGCACATGTGGTTTAGACAAAAGCGTTGACAAAACGCTAGCAGGCCCTGGGTTCCACAGATAGAAGCGGATTCTAACTGTACCAAAGAACGAAACAAATTTGTCCCCGAATCGTGTCGCACCGAAACGTATTCGAATGCCAATGAGATGGAGGGGGTGGGAGTGAGAGCCAAGACGACAATTGACCAAGTTACATAAGGAACATAATAAGTGCGCCTAATTAGATGGTAGACCGCCTTGATCAATAGCCGAAAAACGAGCCTCAGGATGGTGTAATCAGCTCGAACGCATAAATTCAGTTACAGTACCTCAATGCTACAGGTCTCTAAGCTCTAAGAGTGGACAAGATACTACTACAAAGTGTTTATAAACTACAATGTTTCATATCGTAATGAAGAGAACATATCATGACGCAAACGTTTATCGCAAACGTTTATGTAGTGTCTATAGGTCAAGTAACCAACCAACGATTTTAAAAGAAAACAGCGACCTATTCTGGGTGCATCATGGAAGCCCACATAGCCTTGAAACGCGGTCACAATCTCCCATTGTGATCCTGCTTTACACTGCCATCGTTGTCGTTGTCGTTGTCATCGTTGTCGTTGTCGTTGTCGTCCTGCATTGAGAATCCCCTGTTACAATAACTGTTTATCCCCAAGGAACACAAATGCGTCGTATAGTAAAGACTTACAAATTCACAGCAGTGGGAGACGGACCATCAACTGTTGTAGGCGAAGCATTCTCTGTTGGGATAACAGTATTCTCTGTCGAGGACAAATCATTGTCCTCTGATGACTCTGATGAGGACGAATCACTCTCTGCTGAACGAGTGGGGCGAACAATGAAGTTTCGAGACTGGATCCTGACAGTAGACAATGTTAGGTAGCTGAAAACGAATATCTGGAAGTAGAACATTGTATGCCAGTCGTTTACTGAAGTGATTAACACTTGCGTCGCGTGCACAAACAAGGACACTAGATTCAGGGAAGACCGTGACCACGTCAGAATCCCATGAGGGACGGGCAACGAAGCCACAGGAGGGATCAATTGGTATAATGGAAGAGTGTGGGATGTTGTCTGCGTCCTTTTCAAGCTCATCATATGGACTTCCTCCTTCAGGTGTGCTGGCTCTGGGTATAGATTGGTCAGGACGCCGTGAGTGACGGGGAGCGACATCGCCGGGGATGTTGTCTGCGGCTTGGTCAGGACATTGTGAGTGACGGGGAGCGACGTCGCCAGGGATGTTATCTGCGGCTGGCCGATCTTGTCCCTCAAGCTCATCATAAGAGCTTCCTCCTTCACATGTGCTGGCTGCATGCACCTGTACCTCGGTTCCATTAAGGCCGCTCCCTCCTTTTCTTCCAGATGGCTCACCACCAGGGAGAACTGGAGGTATAGATGCTGTGGGTGCAGATGCAATTGACAAAGGGTCCTGGATGTTGGATTGAGACAGCATAGGTGGAGGATGAGATGTCTGAAATAGAGCGTCAAGTGGCTACAGTGGTTAGATGTAGCAGCTTTAAAACGTACCCTTAAGAAATTTATGTTGTTTAACAGTTGGGATTAAGTCAGTAAGCGATACAAGCGAGATACAAGTACAAGGAACAATGGCGTTCGAGGATAATGCCTGTGTTGTCATGTGATTCTAGATCCGGCCCTCTACGCGCTTTGTAGGGGAGGATGTGCCAGAAGGGGTTTTGTGATCAGAGGAGCCCATCCTTTAACTGGTTGCTCAGAAGGTGAGTTGTTGAAGAGGCGAACTCTACAACAAGGCGGATTGACAGACGAGTCTATGTGGAATGACAAAATAAATACAGATGTGTAAAGGAGGGATATTCTAGAGGTGTGAAGAGTCTATAATGACTAATCATGGGAAAATAGAAAAGAGACTGTTATAGAACCCAAAAGTACCGACAACGAGTACAATGAATAAATGCCTAAGAGAACCACAGTACAGCAGATCAAGCTCCAAGAGTCCTTAAGAATAATGGGATTGTTACTATCGGGAAAAGGGGAATTGTCTGACTCGTCCTCCTCTTTTACATTTGGAGTGTCCCCATCAACAGCCCCATCAACAGCGGGGTCCAGGAAGATGGGGGCGGTGGAACTGGAAGCGACGACAGTGTCTTCTAACTCGACGCCATAGGATTTAGAGTTAGGGAAGCTGTCACTGGCCATAGTGTCATCTTTCTCGGCGTCAGGGGATGATTTGGAGTTGGGGAAGGTGTCATCGGTGAGAAAGGTATTGTCATTGTCATTGTGGGAGGGAGAATCGTCTGGGACAACATGGCGGGATGTTTGGTGGGATGTTTCATGTACCCAGTCTACTATTCGGTCGCTTGCAAGAGAATCGTCTGAGCTATCAGCGAGAGCTATTTCATTTTGCTCGTGATCAGCTTTGACGTGGTCAACTTCGACTGGATCGGCTGGCTGATAAGGCAAATCTGGAGTCAATGATATCAGACGAGCTCAAAACTGATTTACCTGAAATTTTACCTGACTTCATCCAGGGCCTTTTAATATCCCTATTTTTCAAATTCTCCAACACCCAGTCCAGTGCAGAAGTTTTGTTTTGAGAATCTTGTATGTGTTTCCAAACATGGTTATTGAACCATTGGGCATGTGCATCCACAGTGGAGACATAGTTGAAATAATTAACAGGATCAACCAGAGGTCCCCACTCATGGACCCTCTGGATTGCAAACCGCAGGTTGCCGTCATCTTTCTATAGTATCCATCAGTGACTGGCTAAAAGACCTGGCATATATAGAGACTCACGAATTGAGCACGAGCCACAAAGAGCGTGGATATGTGCATACTGGTAGCAAGACCATAGAGCGGATACGGTATGTTGAGGCATGCATAGACGGCGGCACCACTGAGGAGACCGGCACAAACCTGGTTCTTAGCGACCTCAAATTGGGCTACACGGAACTCCTGGACCAAGGCAGGAATGTCAAGGTTATGCCCGTGCAATGGCTTTGGAATTCGTTCTTTAAGCATAGTCCAGTCCAGAAGAGTCGTTATATAAACCAACTGTTCTTGTGTAAGCGTTGGCCCAATAGAAAGACTGATTATGACATATTGATTGGCTCTGTAGTATTCGCTCAGCCCAAGGTCCTTAGAGCTGTTAACTACTGGTCGAACGAGACGCTCCACAAATAGTTGAACTCTGGAATGTGTTAGTGGTAGGGTCACAATGTAGTGATGGAAGCACTCACAGTAGTCCATGTGATGTCCAAATGTCCTCTACGACGTTATCCAGAGGATGCCTGAACGAAGACTCTAGGGGTAGAAGGCCAGGTTGTTTGCGGGCCAGATCCATGATTTCGTCACGCCTCAATGGGTAATCACCAGCAGGCTCCACTTGTGCTCTTAAATCGGCAAGAGTCACCGCTCCTCACGGCTGCCCAGGTTGCATCAAGTCGAACGGATGCCGTTGCTTGAGCATCAATTAGAATCTTGGCCATTTCTTCAGCTGTATGTCCATGACACCGACGTGGTGTACCGAAAAACACGGTTTCGGTTATTCTTCAGACGACACAAATGCCTCCCTGTCAATCCAGCTCTTTTCATTCACGTGGACATCATCATTATGCGAGTTGGCAAGAAGAATGCCCAGAACATTGTCAATCTCCAGAAGGGAGATGCCAAAAAGGCTCAAGTCATCACGAAGCAGTCAGTATCGTGCTTTTGCTTTCGAAAACATTACTTACATGCTGCTTCACAGCTTTGCTCCTCATCTCCAGTGGTTCCAGGAGTGTCGTGGGCGACAACTACCTCAGTTGCTTCAGTTGTAGAGTTGAACGTACTGTACATTATCAATAATGAGGTTCTCATTCTAAAACGTTGAACAATGTATGTGGTCACCTTGTGGACAGAACCAAATTCACACTTCTGGCCGGAATTGTGCGTCAACTCTCCATTTGTCTTCCGGTGCCAAGTCGGAGAAATGACAGACGTGTATTCGTTATCGTCCCTTCACCTTGCTTCTAGGTTCTAGGGCTCAAACCTCGAGAACTGATTCCACATGCTCTCATTACTGCTCTAGGGAATTTTGATCCTAAAAATAGAGGACATTTGGTGCTTTCGTCAGCCCTTTTTGTTCTCTAAGTCTCCAATTGTCTTCTTGCACCAAGTCAGGTGCGTAGCACATTTTCCATACTGAGAACCTACTTATAATAACCCCTCTTCGTGCAGTTATACCTCAACAGCCTGGTGCCCCAGCTGAAATCGACCACAGTCATTACCCCATTTCTTTTCAACCCTATTTTTCTACTTTAATAACGTTTTATCATGAACAACGATGGCCCCGCTGGCATTTCATCTTCTGGAGCAAAGGTATGGGAATACAATTGTCTCCTGAAACCAAGAAATGATTTTTTTACCACACAGGAGCTCCCAGCTCTGCCTCCGGCTTCATCAAGATACAATGTTCTCTCATACTTCATGGGACCAACAACATCTGACGAAAACAATCTGAATGAAACTCAGTCGTCCAACAGACAATCCATACCCTTATCCCGTAAACGCGGAGTCAAAGCCAATGATGACAAAGTTGGACCTGACAGGAACATTGGGCCCCATGGAGAAAAATTTTGCGCTGGGGCAGGACTGACCCAAGAAGATTTCGACAGGGTGAGTGGTTACCAACCGCACATAGCCAGTGACTTACAATGTTCTTAGGAGCGCGCGGCAAAAGAAAAACTGGAGCTTGCCCTCAAAGAAGCCAACAACGATCTATCTTTCCAAAGAAGCGAGATATCAAAGCTGAAGGAGCTTTTGCAGGATGAATCAATGCAGCGGGATGTGGACGATGAACTGGTACGTGAAGCAGGTTGTTTCCTCTTGTTACTTTTTCTCTTTTTCTCGTTTCTGTAGTACTAATAGGTCCTTTTACAAGCAATCACAACTCCGAGAAGCACGACAACAGTACAAAATTCTTCAAGAGACTGCTTCGGGCTACCATAATCCGTATAGCCAGTCGGAAAAGGTCATATCAGAGTTGGTGAGCATTCACCGCAGCTCCAGTCTGTGAGACTGATTCTTAACTCATATCAGCGGAGTCAATTTGCTGAAGATGTTCAAAAAGTCCGGCAAGAGTTGGTGAGTGCCTCCTTAACTTTCTTAGACATAGCTCGAGACTGATCCTCAACTCATGTGACCTCGTAACAGTCCACTCAATTCACCACCGAAATGCAAAAAGCCCAGCGGGACTTGGTGAGTGCTTCTTTAGCCTGCTTGGATAGAGGTTGACGACGTGATATTGTCAGCTACAAAAGGACAACAAGATAAAAACTCTCTGAGCCAAACCCAAACACTCAGCTCAATCGCCACCCTCATCCCAATCTCAGCCATCTCAGAGTCGTGGCGACGATCGGGATGTAGACATGGATCGTCCTCAGGTTACTTCTACCCCTCCTCACCATTCGGGAACCACTCCTGTCAGCAGATCAACCACCTCTGATTCCGTCCCTGCTAGCACTGCTCCGACCGCTGGAGAGGCTGGGTTTGCAGCACTCTTTCGGGAGTTCACAGGCGATATCAAACAACTCCTACAAAACTCGCAGACTCCACCGGCCGCCACGCAAGGGACACCCACGTCCGCAGCCAAATGTCGTGGGAAGCGTGCAACGAAGCAAGGCAGCTATGGCCATAAAATGGAGCTGAAGAAGACGACTTATGATACTTTGCCCCCCAAAATCAGGAAACAGCTGAATGTATGTATATCTTGTTGTTGCCTGCTCAGACCTGATGCTCACTGTTGTAAGACTGATATCCTCGATGAGTTCAAGGAGCTTTGCGGGATCAAGACTCTTCACAGCAGCGATTATCAACCTGTCAATGAAGAAATCGCTCTCAGTCACCTTATCGGAACTCACGCTGGTTCCCAGGGTGCACTCCAGTATTCTCTCTACTTTGGCGAGAATTTGTCTCAAACATTGCTGCGGCAGTATTTGGAGCATTAGACGATGCGGGGAAGACAGTTGACTTGTTTTCAGAAGTAATGCAAGCTATCATTTGGAGTTTCGTGGTGCAGGTCCAGGGTGCATACAAGAGGTCTCTTCCTCGTGCAGACGAAAGCGAGGCAGAAGCTGATGCTCGAGTAAAAGAGTATAAAGACTACACAAATGATAGGATGAGGGTTCGCTCCCGCAAGATACAGGTGAGTTTTCAGATCTACGGAGAAACTCAACAAGCGTCGTGAGCACGTCGAACAGCTCCTCGAGGTTAACAATCATCTGGAACATCGAATTGGGCAAGTTCTCCTTGATGACCTCGACGTTGACTGTCGATCCTCCAAATATACAGATGACGAGAACCCAGCTGGATTTAAGGTTCTTGTTCCAAAGTACAGGCACAAGGCTATCGGCCCCATTCTCCATGACATTGACGTGCAAGGTGCAGCTTCATATGAGCGGTCGATGAAGCAAATTGGATTCCGCAAGCGCCTTCTTGCATCCAAGAAGCGCCGCTATATGGAGCAGGATTCTACTAGCCAGATCGTGAAACGTTTACCTCGTTACTGCTACGATGATGCGTTCTTCAACAAACTATCAGGTCCCGCCAAGGAAACTTTAGACATCTCAGACAAGCAATACCCTCAATTTGATCAGTGGGTTGCCTTGCATAGCGTTGGACTTGGAGGCAGGGTCTGATAACGTTGAAGGCTGGTTCTGTCGGACAGGGACATAAGGTCACAATAATATGTATTATTATGTGACTTGTAGTTATGAATTATGACTTGATTTTATCTCAATATCAAAGTGACAACGAAAGCTATTGCATGATGGGGTGCCCGCTGAGCTTCTCCTAGCATTGTCTATTATCTACAGGATTATCGACATCGGATACAGTCTGAGTCTGCATTATTGTTCTGCGTCACGTGTGGGAAGGAGTAATCAACTTGCGTCAGGGTCTAATCTATTGTCTTGACTCCCATCTTGAACTTCCTCTCGCTCTTTCTCTCTCGAATTCGTTTTGATGCTACAATATCTGAAGACGAATGTGTTTCGTCCTCTGGTGCAGAAAGAATGCACTTCTATCGCCACATCGGTCTTTTCTCGTGAAGGAAACACCGTTGTGTGAAGATCTGCAGTACAGTAGCAAGGTAGTTCTTTTCTCCTTCTCCTCCTCCTTTTCTTTCCAAGCTGACGCTTATACTCCAGGTTCCTCATTCCTTGGAAACCGGAACCAAGGAAAACTTTTCATGGATGATTTGTATCTTAAATATCAGGTGCGTTGACTTGTGACTGGGGGTGTTCTTCAATGCTGACACTTCTCATGATTCATACAATTTTTTAGACCACCTCCGATTGGGAAAACCATTTTTGTCCTTTTGACAGACAAGCCCAAGCAAGAGTGCGTGTTCACTTTTGCTGCATCTCACGCTCTGACTCGATAGATTTAGTAGTGCTCTCATTGCCCTCGTCAAGACCCCAAGCAGGAAGAGGACCATCTCACAAATCAAACCATCTTGAACTTCCTCTTGCTCTTTCTCTCTCCCTCCCTCTCTAGCATTTGAATTCGTTTTGGTGCTACAATATCTGAAGACGAATGCGTTTCATCCTCTGGTGCAGATAGATTGCGCTTCTATCGCCACATCGGTCTTTCTTTGCAAAGGAGACACTGTTGTGTGAAGATCTGCAGTACAGTAGCAAGGTAGTTTTTTCTCCTCCTCCTTTTCTTTCCAAGCTGATGCTTATACTCCAGGTTCCTCATTCCTTGGAAACCAGAACCAAGGAAAAACTTTCATGGATGATTTGTATCTTAAATATCAGGTGCGTTGACTTGTGACTGGGGGTGTTCTTCAATGCTGACACTTCTCATGATTCATACGATTTTTTAGACCACCTCCGATTGGGAAAACCATTTTGTCCTTTTGACAGACAAGCCCAAGCAAGAGTGCGTGTTCACTTTTGCTGCATCTCACGCTCTGACTCAATAGATTTAGTAGTGTTCTCATTGACCTCGTCAAGACTTCAAGCAGGAAGAGGACCATCTCTCACAAATGGAAGGCTAATCCAAGCCCCTCTAAATTGAAGGTTTTGGTCACTTTGGCCATGAGCAGGACCAGCTGAGTGACCAGCGGCTTGAAATGCTCGATCATTTCAAGGACCGTGGAAGGTCTCGGTGGGAGGTTTGGGAAGTGCATGGAAATTGATGGGTGGGCCAGCAGTTACGAATATTTTAGTGGAAGCCAGAGCTGCTGCTGATGCTCATTGTGTAGCTGAGGGGAACAACAACGAGGTAACTAGAGCCCTCGGGGTTGCAATGGTGTTGGAGAGTGCTGTTCAAGTTGGACAGAGCATGCAAATTGATGGGTGGGCCACCAGTTGTGAATATTTTAGTGGAAGCCAGAGCTGCTGCTGATGCTAATGGTGTAGCTGAGGGGAACAACGACGAGGTAACTAGAGTCCTCAGGGTTGCAATGGTGTTGGAGAGTGCTGTTCAAGTTGGACAGAATATCGTAGTGTTTTGATCCAATTTCTGTAGCTTTGAGTTGTAATAACGGGCCTCTCGGATTTGAAAATGGCACTCAAGGTAACCTCTATGGCAATTCAGGTGTGTTTTTATCCCTTGCCAGTAATCCTCTTGATTATACCATTATCTGCAGAACGCTTCAATTACGTTGCAGACCATGCTTTCGACTACAGCACGTATCCTGTTGCGAGATTCATGGTTGAATTTGGGTGAGTGGAACGTTTTGCTGGTGGCAAGTATCATTGTTAACGCTCCAGAAGGTCAAGGGTAAATGGAGGATGCAGTCAGAGTGTGGTTACCAACTCCTGGTACCTCTGATTCTAATCAGACCTTTGCGAGGCTGCTTGCTGAATCAATGAGATAAAGGGAGAGAAGAAAAGATAAGAAACGTACAGAGTCACAACTCACGCACTGACCGACTCATATGATGCCAACATCAACCAGTTACGAACTCCAATTGCACTCAATTTATTGGCCCATTTGTCACATCACTACTACGGTATTCTTTCACGTAGATGCGTCTCGCAGTGGACGCATTGGAGACGTGACCGCGTCAAGCCACTGACGCACCTGCAATCCCTCATCTTCTTCACCGAAGAGTTCTTTCTCGACGACGGCCTCGACGAGAAGACCAAGAAGGTAAGCCTTACCTTTCTCTTTCTCATCATTTTTCATGTCATACTGACACGTCTCTTTCTTTTCTCCCATTTCCCGTACTCATATCTCTTCTCCATCCTTTCACAATTGTTCTGGGTCACCAAGAACTCGAAGAAAAAAAAGCTTCCCATCATGTCATCCTATGATACCTTGACTGCCCCGTCTGATGTGTTCTCATCGTCTTTGACAATGTTGATGCCCCAGAAACACGCCAGAAAGTCTCCAAGACCACCAACAGCTCCAGCAAAGGAAGATGCTATCCTTTTATCTTCCTTACAGGTCCAGACTCTATTCCGATGAGGGGTCAACCACTCTCATCTGCAATGCAGACCGTCACTGAAGACGAAGGGTCAGACCAATCCGTCTTCAGACCCCATTCCATGGCCCCGACACCTCTTGCTGACCCAGTTCTCACTTCTGATGGCCACATGGGTTTGGAGCACGGGTGGCCTCGGAAACCAGGCCGAAGAATTTGGATATACAGACAAGTGCGTTGCGTAGTGCGCAGGAGGTAGAATTGGACGGGGTAGAACATGGCAGTGAGATGGATAGCAGTCGAGGAACTTTTTATGGCAATCCCAACCAGACGCTTCTCATTCACATCCTCACCCTAATACATTGCCTAAACCTGGTGCTCCCCCAGACGTCGCTTTACAGGGCTGAAGGAAAGGAGGTTTACATGCATTCTGCTATTCCGAGGGCTCGTTTGGTCTACTTTAAGGATTTTTTGGGAGACAAAGAATGGACACAGAATAGATGGAACGAGGATGATAGATTTTTGAGGATTGATCTGAAGCCAGACATCCCCATGCGGGAAATTTGCCAACGCTGTCGACTGTGACACTGTTTCTCCTCTCAACGTTGGATACAAAGTAGATCGTGAGTCTTTTCAAGTCACTTTTAGTTTTTAAACTGATACTAAAACTACTTAATCGCACTGCAGTTACATCCTGATCGCATTCAGCGAAATCTTCGCCTCCATCACCGGCCTCGAATACGCATTCACCAAAGCACCCAAAAACATGCGTTCCCTTAAGCTTGTCATGGCTTTGTTTTTACTGACAAATGCATTTGGAGCAAAGTAGAGGTGAACGAGAACGAGACTAGTAGGATTGTGGAAGTGGTCGACACTGATTTGTATTCTCACTTTGGCATTGGCATTGGCTTCGACTGTCGACAGGCCTTGGCCCTTTGCACATCCTCCTCTTCAAATCCCTCCTCTCCAAGACCTCCATAAGCATCCCTTCCTCGCTACCACCACTGGTACCCATTCCCCTCTTCACAGACTCAGGCTCAGAGAACCTATCCCCATCCCCAGCGTCAACATACCAATACCAGGAAATGGCCTCCCCCTCCCCCTCAAACTCTTCATATTATATATCCCTCGCCATCAATTGGGGTCGGTTTTGGTGTCTGTGCCCTCGAGTTTTAAGAAGAAGAGGAGGAATTCTGGCACGCCGAAAGTTTCTGTACGCCTTTCTGCCGAGCAGATATTTTTGTGTTTTCGGCGTGTGGGTATTTTGATGACATAGAGTTGGAGTTGGGATTGGAGGTGTAGAAAGATTGTAGGGAGAAGGAGAGGGAAAGGAAGGAAATGAGAGGGAGTTGGGAGGAAGGAATTGACGTGAGCAATAATCATGCGACCGACACTTTCGGTCACCGCCTCCCGCCTCTGTCATTGCCGCCTGGGCCTACACGTCCTCAAAGCCCCAAATACATTCATGTACTCATGGTGGTACGTGATATGCTACTCTACATATCATTCATTCACTGTTTCCGCAAGTTTCTGGTTTTCCGTGACTGGGTGGATAGGCCAGTTTCTGCTAGGGTGAAGAGGGATGCTTGGGTGTACATCCTGTCATTTAGAAACGGTAAAGCCTGCAAAATCGGCTGTACCCGTCGCACACCAAGACACAGACTGCAGGAGTGGAGGTGCAAAGACAAGTCGAAGGGATTCAAACTGGTATATTTCGGTTCAGGTCAGCGAAGAGAGAATGTTCGGTATCGGTACGTTTTGAGAGTATCCATCAGTCTTTTCACTCACAAATGTTTCAGAACACGAAGCTCATCAGCAAGTACTTAAATATACCCACAAAAGCAATGGCGCTTGCCTGAATTGCTCTTCAAAGCACCGAGAGGAATTCGTCTTCAAAGCAGCATTTGGATTGAGAGATGCCTGCGACGCCGTTGATAGGGCGAGGGAACTTGTTGGCTGAGCAATTGGGGCTTTTCTCCTCTTTTTCTTTAGCATTGTTGTTTTCTGTTTGCTATCATGTTTCTTGCTTTCGTATCTGCGTTGTATGTACATTCTTGGGTGTAGATTTGGACATTTGCCATCCCAGCTGGCCATTCCTCCGTCTTTGCACGTCGAGCTGTTAGCCCGTATTTTTGGAATCCTCTGTGAAGGTCAACCAACAAAGTTCTCCACATGAGGATAATGCAGAGTTACCCTCCACTCTCTCTCAGTTCATTGTGCAGCGCTTGGCATCAGATGCTATTTCGTTCCTCGCTTCGAACCTCCACTCAGACTGTGCCTCGTACAGTCCAAACTTCATCCGCTGTCGGTGCACTTGTTTCCGGGAGCCCATGAAGATCATCCATTGGTACAACTACTCGCCGTGTCTCCTCTTCCATCAACCACCATGTCCAGTCGCCCTTCCATACAGATCTCGAGCTCCTCCAAATCCGCCAGCTCGCTGGTCACTCTCGAGTCCCCAATGCGCTATGTCGACGGCGCAATGATGGACTATTTCTTGATTGCAGTCGTCAACACTCTACATGAATCTTCAGCTGTAGTGACTGCTCGGTCCAAGAGGATATAGAAAAAGAAATGGTCGATGCCGGACTGATCCCACCACCACAACCTGCACTATCGACTTTGCCTCTAAAGACCGAAAAACCCCAGAGACTCGACCGTCACACGCCGAAAATACAAAAATATCCGCTCGGCAGAAAGGCGTACAGAAACACACTTTTTTACAGATATATCTTATATCAGTAGTAGTGATGTGATCTATCCGTCGAGCGGATATTTTTGTCTTTTCGGCGTGTCAGTCTCAATTCTCGTTCAGGGAAAAACGCTGCAGTGGATGAAGAGGAAGAAGCTATCAGAACGCGTCTTGAAGCTATCGGATTGCATGTTGGCGCGAACTTTGCAGAGGACGAACTCAGTGTAATCAATACCACTCTAACTGTCCTTAGATTATGTCAGGACAGTTCTCTATTTACAGAAACCTTGGACGTCATCAAATTTGTATGCAAGGATCTGTGGGCAGCGTGTTGGGATAGACAAGTGGACAACCTGCGGACGAACCATAGGGTGCGTTTTTACCCCATCCCTCAAGGTATTCCAGCTCACCAACTCAATCCAGGGCATCTACGTTTTGCAAGACAACGCTTTCAAGACCATCACATGTTTATCGTCTTGGGAAGGACGGGCCGATGCTACACGCAAAGCCAAACTTGGCAGCAACAGCGTACACGACGACTTCTGACGCAGATGCGCCTTGCCGTGGACGCGTTGGAAACGCGACTGCGTCCTATTCTGACTCCGGAAATATGATATATCTGCAGACCTATCTGAACTCTGGATAGATGGTCCATTTGGACTCCTATCTGCACCTGTATATGTGCCTCAGATATACGGGATTTCTGAACATGTATCCGGAGCTTTAAAAGGTTATCTTTCTTTTGTTCGAATAGCTATACAAATTAGGCGTCTTTTTGTACATCTTTACATAGATTACATGTGCCATCTTTTTGTTTACCTATCAAGTGTAATTAGGGGTTTCCAGATATACGTTCTTTCTGTACAAATATTTAGAGTCAAAATATAGCATTTATTTGTATATATATCTGAACTCCAAATACATCCTACTTCTGTACACCTATCTGCTCATCTATCCGTCGAGCCGATAGAAACGTACTTCCGGCGTGTCAGTCTGCCGTATTCTCGACGCGTGACCTTATTCGGACTATTCGGTCAAAATCCACCCTTTTCGGATTACATCGGAAATATGCCTACCGGTATACCAGTATCCCAAACCGGAAAATGCCATCTTAGGCGTAGCTCGGCACCAGACTGCACTGTCTCGGGTTATTCGGAAAACGCTTGTGCGTAGGAACTCCTTGCGCGTCCGCCGTTGCTACTATATCGTATTTTGTCCTACTACTGTATTGTTTCAAAAAATTACACTAGTACGTTTATAAGTAATGGTACATAAGTTAAGTTAAAGTGAGCCTACTGTTGGGTCTGCCGAATGATGCAGGCTCGGATTATTCAGAAAGCGCTTGGGCTCGGGCTAATCCGTGCGTGGGAATATTTCCGCCCTCCTTGCGCGTGCGTCATTGCTGCTATATTGCCCTAACACTACTGTATTATTATACAAATTACATTAGTACATCTGTAAATAATGGTAGATACTGAGATTGCTGTTGGGTTTGCCAAAAGGATGCTGTGGGCAGGGGCACTACACCCTGGAATATTTCTGCCCTGCTTGGGCACCCGCCCATACATTATTGGACCCATAAAGGGGCTATCGTCGTACCCATGAGTCTTTAGAGCAAAGTGGACAACGAGTGGTGGCCAAGAGTTATGTTGGAAGTTTGCTGGCGGTTGACGCGTTACGTTCCAATTGCGGAATAAACATCGAATAACGTCGAATTAACGTCGAACACAGGTCGAACCCTTTGTAGCATATTCCCACGCTTTTCCTGGGCGCTTATGCCACCATCTCGGTCTTTACTTCGCTTCGCGTTGAAACAACGGAGCATATTTCTCCTCGGAGAGGTTCGGGATAGGATCTAGATATGTATTTGTAGCTTGAGAATATTTTTTGTGGCCATCTTTTGAGTGATACGCAATATGTTTGCATGTCGATACATAACTGTCATAAAATGGTCAATCTGGGACGTTCATCTTGGATTAGAGGTACCATGCAGCGCTTTGAAAATCACTAAAAAATGGGAAAATGTGCTGAATAACATTTAAAGTAGTAATCTAAAGGTATCCAGTCATAAACAGCTGTCTGAAAATGGCAGAGCTTTAAAGCCACCTTGGTTGCAAAAACTTCAAAAAAGTGATCATCCAAAGACTCAAACGCATACATCACTTGTTAAACCCCCTGGCATATAGTGACACTTGGCACCAATACCTGCGGCTGAGTCTTCATACATGTAAAATCCTTAACTTTGACCTCTGGGTGCCATTTAAAATGGTTCATCAAGTCAGAACGTGTCACACCTGCGAATGATCACTAAATTAGTGTCGAACTATGCATATAGCAACTTGGTGCAGTTGCTTTCTGGACCCAGAAAGCAACCTTCAAGTAATTTTATGCACACTTGATACATCTACAATTAACCGGTATGGACTGTACATGCCCAAGAATTTACAATGATGGTTATTCTTTCAGCCACAATTGTTGCTGATCAAGTGCAGCTTGCCATTTAGTACCCAAAAATGCCTAGGAAGAGAAGATAATATGGTTCCTTCACTTAAGAGTGTTCTAAACGACTCATCAATCGATTGTGCTCTGGTATAGGTGTACAAATTGGGGGAATGCGCACATAAGGACCAGAGCGGGGCATGCCCGACCTCGATCCCCGTAAAAGCCGGCACTACAGAATATGCTGATAAATCCGAGTCTAGACTCTCGACTGACCCGAGTAACAGATGCAAGGATTCGAGAGTAAAAGGTGAGGAGGGGTAAGGGAATGGAACCCTGGCGATGTAAGGATTTCCAGGGGCTGTGCAATGGCCTGAACCCGGAGCATTTCCCAAAGAAATCTATGCGTATTTCTGTATATTTACCTACATACTACATACAGAGTGCTATGATGCATATTTATAATGATGAACGCAACATATGGATGCAATGGGCCGGCGCCCAAGCAGGGCGGGAAATATTCCCAGGGTGCAGCCCTTAATAGCATGCACCGATCGTGAATAGCCCAGTTCTTGGAAAGCCCACCGACAATTTAAATTTTTATCTATGTACCGCTACACTACAGTGCACTAATATGATTGGTGTACATGTAGGCGCAATATCCCCGTGTGCCCAAGCAGGGCGGGAATATTCCCAGGGGATCGGGTACGTGTCCGAGCCCAAGAATTTTCCAAATAACCTGAGCCCAGAGTGTTTTCCAAAAATCCCGACAGCAAGTGAGCACCGGGGGAAAGCATTTTCCGAAGTATAGACCAGAGACTGTCGATCTTCAGTACAAATGAGGAGGAGGTTCAAGATGGTACATGGTTCACGCTCTCAGAATGGTGTCTTTAATGTGATCAGCATATAGTACTCCGTATCGCGTGCTCATTGTTATCAGGAAGAGTCGATTTTGCTGCAGAAGGAGATGAGAAGCATAGTTTTCACCATGGGATATGAGGACAAGCAGTGGTCGGAACATGCTAAATGGGTGGGGAGTTTATAGAAGGAAAGCGTATGCTCAGATGTCGGTTCACGTGAAGATGGCAAATGGATGTAAGGCGAAATAACCCTCCATCCCAAAATTCTTGACGGGAGAAGGTGCTATCTTACTTCAGAATGCCCGAGTATGTATGGACAGTCTGGCGCAGGTTTTAGAGTCAGTAGTAGTATCATATCTTGTCGTATCTCATGCATTAGTAAGTCGCTGCTTGTTTTTAGTATCTTATCTCGTGTATTAGTAAGTTGGTGCTGCCATGCCGAGCGGGGGCCTTGACTAGACCTCCAGACTAGTCGCATGGACACAGAGACTGCGTTGAGCAATGTTGAGTCAGCAACTTCGCTGTGTTTGGCCATGGGTAAGTGTAGTGAGGTTTTATAAAAGCGGCCATGGCTACAAAAATGAATTTTACAAAAGTATAAATAGTGGTTGATCCATCGTTTTTATACAATACCTGTGTCATAGGGTGAGGTTGAGTTCACGAGCTGAAGATGCAAGTATTAGTGTTGGGTTTTGGAGCTTGGTTATCAGGTGCTGAGCATAGCTTCAGGTCTGGTTCCAGTGTTGACTACAGTCACTGGGCGCAAATTAGCATAAATGCTCTGCCTTATGGGAATATTATGAAGGATTTATTTTGAACCACTCCATTAATAAGTCAGCAGGTGATACAGTAGTATTACTGGAATGAAATCTTGAAAAAGGTATGTGATAATACATCTGTAAGTCACCTTGACTTACTGCAGACTTTCAGTGTGACATCTTGTCACAATAAAGCATACTGTAATACATTTTGAAATTACAGAAGTATTTCAGTGTGACTTTTTTTCACAGTAAGACAATGATACAAGATGAAATTACAGTAGACTTTCAGTGTGACAGAAAGTCACAGTATGTTAAGTAGTAATACTGCAAGGATATGCACAGGATTTACAATGACATGAAAATTGTAACATTCTGAAAAGCAACAGTAATTTGCAGTGTATTAACAGTAGATTTACAGTGTGACTTTAAGGTCACAGTAATACACCAGTAATGTAACTTGTATTACTGGGAATTACTGGAAAGCACACTGAAATTGAGTACAAGTAATTCTTGCAAAAAAAGTAATTACTATGACAAGAGTATTACAGTGTGACAGGAAGGTCCCTGTAATACCTTGAAAAGTCAGAAAGAATTACAGTGAACATACATAGTAGAGAAATATTCAATAATTCTCCTGTAAATCAAGCAGATTTACAGCTGATTTACAAGAGAAGGATGGCATGTTTGACAAAGAGCAAAGAATAGTAGTTTGGATTTGGGATGTGAAAACAGACTGGAATCATGCAGTGAGGAGAGAGGTCAGAAAATGAAAGTACATTCCAGGACAATGCTATGCCCATGACAACTGTGGAATGCACATTCAGGGTGCACAACAGCTCCACAAAGTGTGGATTCCTTGTGTCTGAATGCATTTTAGGTGCATTCCAGGTGCACAACACCTCCACAAAGTGTGGATTCCTTGTGTCTGAATGCATTCTAGTGCATTCCAGGTGCATGACACCTCCACAAAGGTGGATTCCTTGTGTGTGAATGCATTCCAGGTGCACAACACCTCTGGGAAG
>JAACJM010000402.1:0-52412 GCA_013368315.1 Tetrapyrgos nigripes
AACAGATGGAGAGACTGAAAGGTTTAACCAACGAACCTTTTGCAACTATCGACAAGACAATTGGGTCAAATACTTGCCATAACACTCGAAAATCACCCTTCAAATTACTCCATGGATACCAATCAACCCTACCTCACACGTCCCAAAAGTCAAAGAACACCTTCAGAACTTAGAAGCACTATGGGAAGAATTGAAAGCAAGTCTGACAACCACTGCAGAATTGATGAAGAGACAAAATAGGGATCATGTAAAAAAGGGGTGAAATTCAAAGTTGGAGACAAGGTACTACTGGATGGAACAAACTTGAAGACCACGAGGCCAAAAGCTAAGTTGGCAAATCACTGTCATGGCCCATTTGAAATCACTGATGTAATCAGTGAAGTTAATTACTGTCTCAAACTGCTGAACACCTGGTGGATCCATCCAGTCTTTCGTGCTTCGCTTCTATCACCATACAAAGAAACTCATATCTCTCTTGTTCAATCTATTGTCTTATATCTGCTCTCTGATTGTGTGACTTGGGTGGTTATTTGAGTGTATCAGCAACCTTGACAGGAAGGGTATGAAAGAGGGAAATGGAAGGGATATCAGTTCAAGGTTGGAGACTATGTTTGGCTGAGTGCAGAAGACATCGACTTGAAACTTTCAAGTGACAAGTTGGGGGATCAACAGTTGGGACCATACGAGATTATGGAAAAAGTTGGAGAGTTAGACTATCGGTTAGACCTCCCTGAATCTCTTAATTGTCTGCACCCAGTATTTCACATCAACAAACTCTACCCCTACAAGGGTAATTTGGTGAACAAGCTCTTACCTGAGGAGCCAGAGCCAGTATACCTCAAGGGGGAGGATGAGCCCAAGTATGAAGTGGACACCCTTCTGGATAGCAGGATACAATGGAGGTGACTGTAATACCTTGTCAAGTGGAAAGGGTATGACGACAGTCATAACTCATGGGAGCCAGTTGCAAATCTCATAAATGCGAAGCGCAAGATCACAGCATTCCACAAGAAGCACCCAGAGGCAACAAAGACTTAGGATTCCTCGAGGACGATGGAGTGTAGGAGGGGGGTAATGTCATGATGTCTATATTTGGTACTATTTATTTCTTCTTATCTCCATATCCTCAGATCTTTACACCATATAACTCTTGTTCCACATTGATACAGCTCCTTGACAGCTCCCCTTACAGCTTTCTTTACAGCTTCCTTACAGCCTCTGTTACAGCTTTACTTTTACATATATAAACCCTGTCCTGACACCTGGTTTCCCCATCTCAACCTCTTCATCATTGGGACCAGGTATGTATTTCCCTTTCATTACTTCTTTCACCTTTACTGATGGACACTGTAGTTCCAGTACTTACTGCTGTCTGTTAGTTGAGTCGAGCCCATAGCTCCTCATTATCGCTATCTAAGTGCTTTCAATGTCTGCTACCACTGCCATCTCAAAATGCAATCTCCCTCTAAATATGCATCAAGCTCACGCATTCTTCCACCTCTAAGTGTCATTCTCCCTGAGGAATTTGATACCCCGTATCCCAGGAAATTGAATTATACCCACTAGAAATTGTATCTTACCTACCAGAAATTTAATTGTGTCTTTGGTCAATATCAATATTCAAATTGTTTCGTGCAATTTGTGGATGATACTATCTAATATAACTTGGGCCTCATTACTGCCACATGAAGCAGTGGCCCACATTCCCTTCATGAAGAAAAGGAAATGGAAAGCATTGATGACACAAATGGATTGAACAAGTAAATCAAAAATGGTAATGACAAAAATAGACCAAAGCCCAAAGTAGGTCAAGAATGGTAATGACAAGAGTAGACTGAAGCCTAGTCTGACATGGAGTGGTACATCAGGAAGTTGCAAGCATAGATCGAAGCCTAGGATGCATTGACAATAAGATCTGCAGATCAAGAGTATGAATGGGTCTGAAGAATAGGAAGGTGCAAGACAGAGCCAGAAACTGGGAAGTCTGTCAAGAAGATGCATATGAAGGTGCAGGGTAAAAGGATATGGGTGGATGAGTGTACATGCATACAAAGGTGCAGCGTTGAAGAATGAATGCAAAAGATGAAAGTAAATGATGGCAATGGAGGCGTAAAACATAAATACGTGAAATGTAAACAGGAGTGGAGTAAAATGCAAAGGAGTAAGTCAAGAGAAGTAGAACATAAAAGTGAAAAATGAGGGTAGGAAGTGAAGATATGGAAAGAAAAATAAAAAGAACAGAAAAGCAGATATCACGCTTGGTTCTCATATCCTCAAACCTATGTGTTCATCCTGGATAATAGAACTCACAAGATTAAACCTCAAAGACTCATATTCCTCATTCTCTAAGGGCCATTCATCATTCTCGTCAGAGATATTAATCTCAAAGGACATGTCAAGAACAGGTTCAGATAGGGACTGGATGCCTCTCAGGCCACCACACAGGAGCCAAAGACGAAGCAATAAGGCAAATAGATGGTATAGATGAGTAAGCCAGTACTGGGCCAGAGTCTACATAGTACTGAGGACAATGCTGAGCAGTATGGATCAGAGGGACAGAAGTGGACAGACTGAGGAACTATCTACAAAGCCCTGGAGTATATATACAAAAGTGCGAAGGAGAACAAGATTAGATCAGCAGGTACTGATGGAAACAATCAAGGAATGATAATCAGGTATCTAAGTGATGTCAATATGTGTAACAGGTACAGATATGATCTGTCAATCAGAGAAATGATGCATCAAAGAAGATGGAAGCCATAGGTACAAGGAACATGATCTAGAACCAAAGAAGCAAAGAATGATGGAAGGGAGAAGAATGATGGAAGGGAGAAGAATGATGGAAGGGAGAAGAATGATGGAAGGGAGAAGAATGATGGAAGGGAGAAGAATGATGGAAGGAGAACAAAGAACAGGGTCTAGAAGCGAAGGCATGAAGGGATTCATGACAGGACATGTATTTGTCATTCCCTAATGCTCACTCCTCATACTTGTCCTATAGTCTTATTATCTTCCCTTTTTTGCAAATCAAATTCACGACAGTTAAGAGTGGATTTGATGAAGTGTCAAGACTGGCTGAGATCATGAGTGAGGGAGGGTGCAAGTGACAGTGAGAGGGTGGGAATGAATGATGATTGAAGTTGGCAGTGAGAAAGAGTCGACAGTGATGATGAGTAAGAGCCGATAATGATGAGAAGTAATGTTCCAGGAGGGTAGAAGAGTCAATGATGATACAACACACTTCACATACCTCAGAGGCGGGAGGGTTACGTGCTGAACAAAGAAAAGGTGGTGAAAGAGTTGAACAGAGATAGGGGTTAAGTGTATGACAGGGCCAAGAAGTTGGGAAATCTGTTGTGGAAGGAGATGGATGAAGGAAGGAGAGGATTCGAAGACTCTTGGATTACTGGTGGCAATCAAAGGAATGGAAAGTTGAATATCAATTATTAGAGTGAAGGAACGGCATGTTGACAGCGTGAGAACACAAAAAACGCTAAATTTGAATCAAATCAGCAAGGAACTTGGAATCGTTAGAGAGGGTGATGAGAGGGCAGTAAATGATGAAAAAGCGAAGGAGAAGAGCTGGATAGGGGTAATTGACATGGCCAGAGACTGGGGAGTATGCCGAGTGATGAGAGAATGAGAGAAGGGCAAGGAAGGTGTTAGGGAGGTGAATAAAAGTCAGAGAAACTTTATGAATGACGGGCAGCAACTGTGATAGTGATGAAAGAAAGGAATAACAACGAGCACCAATGGTCCGAAAGGGGTAAGTCTGAATGCGTGTATCAATCAGCAAAGTGTTCTGAGGAGTGAAAGAAGAAGGAAGCACTAGAGATGAATGAAGGAGTAACAGTGCATAGAAGAACACACAGGGAGCAGGAGAGTGTCCAGGGGTTTTACAGCCAGAGGATAAAGACTGAGGGAGCACAGAAGGAGTAGTGCACCAGGCAGTTTGTAGCCTTATCAAACTGTAAGGGACCAGGCTAAGAGTCTCGAGAACCATAGATGGACTCATATAGCGAGGTGCCTTAGGCCATGAATAAAGGCATAGAGAAAAGAGAGTTGATAAGGCTAAAGAACTACTACAAAATATACAAGTATTTATAAGAATACTAAAGGAGTAGTAGTCTAACATATGATAAAAGGTCTAAGGAGTGTATGAGCTAGACACTTCATGCACCCATATATAGGTACCTAGTTAGGTGGAATTGGTCTCTAGCATCAATAGCCTAGTGAGGCCTAGTAGCCAGGGATCCATCCAGCTCCCTGGGACTTACATCTACTCTATTGAAATGCACTCTGGGTCTTCCCAGATGCTTTTTGGGAGCTCCCAGGACTACCCATTCTCAGCTGGGACTACCCATCCCCCTACCTGGGACTTCCCAGATGTCACACTGTCACACTCATTTGTACTTCAAAATTGTATATACCACTACTTTGCCACTAAAGCTCTCATACACTCCACATTTCCTTGCTATGTAGTTGGCCCATTTTATTACCTCTTTTTATTCATGTTATGCTCAAATCTCCACACCAATACAGTGTACAAAACAGACCTACCACATAATGTCTGGTCTATACAGCCATAGTGCAACACTCAACATAGGGACTTCTGACTTCCCAAGTTTCTCAGTGGGACTTGGGACTTCCCAACTTGGGCTGTGGGACCTGGGACTTCCCAACTTAGGCTGTGGGACTTGGGACTTCCCACTGACACATGCTGGGACTTTCTATCCTGCCATATTCTCTGGGACTTCCCAATGTGCCCTCATGGGACTTCCCTAACTGTTGCCCACCTTGGGAACTCCCTCCATCACCTCAAGGGACTTCCCATCCTGTCATATTTCCTGGGACTTCCCACTGTATCCTCATGGGACTTCCCAAGGACCCACCACAGGGACAACCCAGCCTCTGCACTTGGGACTTCCCAACTGTGGCCTCCCTTTGGGAACTCCCTCCATCACTTCATGGGACTTCCCAGCTGACATTATATGGATGACTGCTATACCTGCCTAGTTTGGAAATATTGGTATCTTCCTTTTTAAGAACACTAACCCTAATTTTCCTATTTGGGAAACATTGAGCCTATTTGTTTCAAGTTGAAAAAACTGCTAGATTTAGAAATTGAAGCAGTCTTCCTTTTTGGAAATAATATGCTCATTGGGTCTGGTGATTTTTTCCCACAACTTCTAATAGGTGCAGGCGGTCCATAGGGCCTAGAATCCGCAAGTGGAATAGGGGTAGACAGTGTGGCTGGCTCAGAAATTGCAGAATAAAATCCTGGAGCCAGTGATGAAAAATGTTGTGAGAGGGTAATAAGGTGTATTTTGGGCTGCTGAATCGGAATATTCAATCGGATTTGCAATATCTTTCATCATAGTGGAGATATGGCCAAAATACTGTCCAAATATAGCAAAAGAGTAGGATAGGCACTGGTCATTCCATCCAATCAGCTCCAATGTTCAGGTGAGTTGGTAGGATATTGCATTTACTCTCCCTGAACATAGAAATATAGTTTATTCCATTATATCATCAGATCCTGTGGAACTATGCCCAAAACAATGTCCCAGAATGGCAAAACTTGGGATGGCCATGAACACTGCATGCTATAGCATTCAATAAGAGTACAGATATGTCTCCTAGGGGTATTTGAGTTGCTGTATACACCAAAAAGTAAAGGGTTCTGGCTCTGTTCAGTATGTACCCCTAAACATAGGTACCTGTGGCACCTGCATATGGCTGCTTTATAAAATACTTTGACTAGGCAAATAAGTGTCATTCAATATCTAGAACACAAATATAACGTCAGAATTGTTATATATCCAAATTCCAAGACTCAAAAAAGTGAGAATACCACTGATTTCCACCTTCATTGGACATATATATATCCTTTGGCCACTTTCTTCACATTCTAAGAGATTCTACATACTTCAATACCATAATACTTTGATTATGGGGAGTTTGGTCATTCTCAATGAAAGACATGCTTAGATATAGCCTTGAGTGCTAGATGCACTCATTAGTGGAACCTAATTTGACTTTGAGCTACCTGATACACATGGAGCATCTCCTAGATATTATGGATGGTTGCACCTATTAGAAGTTGTGGGAAAAAATCACCAGACCCAATGAGCATATTATTTCCAAAAAGGAAGACTGCTTCAATTTCTAAATCTAGCAGTTTTTTTCAACTTGAAACAAATAGGCTCAATGTTTCCCAAATAGGAAAATTAGGGTTAGTGTTCTTAAAAAGGAAGATACCAATATTTCCAAACTAGGCAGGTATAGCAGTCATCCATATAATGTCAGCTGGGAAGTCCCATGAAGTGATGGAGGGAGTTCCCAAAGGGAGGCCACAGTTGGGAAGTCCCAAGTGCAGAGGCTGGGTTGTCCCTGTGGTGGGTCCTTGGGAAGTCCCATGAGGATACAGTGGGAAGTCCCAGGAAATATGACAGGATGGGAAGTCCCTTGAGGTGATGGAGGGAGTTCCCAAGGTGGGCAACAGTTAGGGAAGTCCCATGAGGGCACATTGGGAAGTCCCAGAGAATATGGCAGGATAGAAAGTCCCAGCATGTGTCAGTGGGAAGTCCCAAGTCCCACAGCCTAAGTTGGGAAGTCCCAGGTCCCACAGCCCAAGTTGGGAAGTCCCAAGTCCCACTGAGAAACTTGGGAAGTCAGAAGTCCCTATGTTGAGTGTTGCACTATGGCTGTATAGACCAGACATTATGTGGTAGGTCTGTTTTGTACACTGTATTGGTGTGGAGATTTGAGCATAACATGAATAAAAAGAGGTAATAAAATGGGCCAACTACATAGCAAGGAAATGTGGAGTGTATGAGAGCTTTAGTGGCAAAGTAGTGGTATATACAATTTTGAAGTACAAATGAGTGTGACAGTGTGACATCTGGGAAGTCCCAGGTAGGGGGATGGGTAGTCCCAGCTGAGAATGGGTAGTCCTGGGAGCTCCCAAAAAGCATCTGGGAAGACCCAGAGTGCATTTCAATAGAGTAGATGTAAGTCCCAGGGAGCTGGATGGATCCCTGGCTACTAGGCCTCACTAGGCTATTGATGCTAGAGACCAATTCCACCTAACTAGGTACCTATATATGGGTGCCTGAAGTGGAGCTAGGAGGATTGGGGAGCTACCCATGACACTCGTCAGTTGCATGTGCACAGCCACGGATATGGGCCAAACAGGCCTGTCATTCGGCAGTCCTACTGGTCGCTCAGCAAACGTTGCAGTCCTTCCTCTTCACTCACTCAGCATTCAATTGCTGTTGTAAATAGGAATAATTCGGAACGCGGATAGTTGGGATGATTTTCATTGGGGCTTTGGGTATTCTTGAAGTGGACTACTCAGGGACACGAAGTTGAAGAGGACGGATCAGTGAGGAGTACGAGAAGTTTTTCAATAGTTCTGCCTTCGAGAACACTTATTTAGATCGTTGTAGGCGGCGAATTTGCTGTTGTGCTTTTTATTGTCCGGGTATACATGCTGTTCCGCTTTCTCTATACTTACATCAATCATGTCTTCATTTTTATGCTTCTGCCAAATATGACATTTCGCCTCAACTCGTCGAACAGGGCGCCCTAAAATCACCGCAAGATACATCCAAGATGAACCAGCTGACTACCGTCACAACCTCAACCCAGTTACAGCGACTCTCGAAGAATGGATTGAGTGGACCAGGCGTATGCATCCCGATGGTCGAGTTCAGGAGTAGCTTGAGGTCAAAGACCGATTGGAAATGACCCATCATAGAGGTACAATTTGCCCTTACTCTGCCATCCTTTCCGCTATCGAGCATTGTTCCAAGATAGAGAGACAAGGAGATTTCCGACTTCATTTTCATACTAATCACCGAGCAGACAACACATTCAGACTGAAGTCCATGAAGGTAAGACTATCTCCACCAAATGCTACGAGGTGATCATCCATGCAAAGCGTATGAACGACCCCTGTTTCCCTTTTGCATTCTGTAGCGACAGGTTTCTAGGTAAGAAAAGAGTGAGTATGCAACCCATACGGCATACGAAAAGGAGAATGAAGCTTGAAGTCAGAAGGCCCACCTTTGGATTGCGATAATCCCATAGGCAAATAATCCCGTCTTCATATCCTCGCGCAAAGTAACAAAACTTCGTGCTTCCCTTGGTGAACCTCCTTCTCGGCTTGCCAGCAACCTGTTCTGCTCGATAACCAAATGAACAATCGGATTTGCGATCGTATAGTAGTCCGTATTTGTCCTTGGGAGATTTTCGGGAATCATATATGTGAACTTGCGTATCGAGGTGATCAACCTAGTTATGAATTCGAGTGATTGTCAGAGAAAAGCAGAATAAAGATGGGTTGACATTCCTCACCTCGAACACCTGCATCCTGTGGTCGTCAGGATGGAAGTAAAGATGTTGGATTGTGTTGCTCATCCTTGAGGTGGGAGCTTTTTCACTGTAAATCATCGTGCTTGTCGAAACGCGGTTCAAATCATACGCTTGCACGTATAATCCAAACCCCACCAGCAACGTTGTCCGATGACAAGCAAGTACTGCTGGCGTTCTATCGAGAACGAGGATTTTCTCGCTACGAGTATGATGTAACGAATTAGGATCCAAAGTCCATTTCCGCAGTATCTTATCATACCCCGAAGTGAGAAACTCTCTTCTGCGGTCCGGGCCCGGTGTGATACATCGAATGAGCTTAGGTATGGATGGACGTGACACATTGGGATCTTCTGGGGGTTCAGAAAGACGGGGCTGATGAGGAGTGTGTGGGAGGTCGACAAGGACGGGTCTTGAAGCCCGAGAATTTTCTGGGAGAGAGACGCAGGAAACTTGAACAGCGGAGGCATGGTCATACGCTAAGACGATTGTATCGCCTATAGCGCATGCATCCTCGACTTGACGAACTGTGTCTAAATTCCCGGATGGTAAGGAGAAAGTTGATATCCTGGATCTGTAAAGACACACAGGAACGCCCCGTTAGTGAAGGAGCGAAAGCGAGAGAAAAGACCGCAACAAACCGTTTCTCTGGGTCAAAGAACTGTATATCAGCTCTCATCGAGACTGTAGCCAATGGTCGTCCAGCCGACGGGCTAGCCAAAACGCGTCTTGCTCTGCCAAACGCAGTCCTTGGAACCCTCGCAGTGACAAACGGTTCAGTTTGGCTGGGAGCTGAATAGGGACCCGAAGATCTCGTCTGTCCCCGAGCTCTAGCCACATCTGTTTCCCTCGCTTTCCCCTTCTCTTTCCGTTTCGACGATGACCCGGGAACTGCACTTGACACAGGAATCCGAGGAAGGTTAGCGCGATCAAAGTTGCTTCTGAAGGGTAAGAATTCCCCTGATTCCGACGAACTTGAATCCGAGGCATTCCGGGTACGACCAGTTGGCTCCATATGTTCGGACTCTGAACCAGATTTGACATATAAGGGAATTGGGTGCGACGGAGAGGACGTTTTAGAGTGACTTCCAGAGCGCTTGAACAGAAGTTGTGATATTGGTTCCGAGTCAGAATTCGACTCAATCTCTATCGGGGTCAGTGAGCGCAATAAAGAACGAGTACCAGAAGGATTTGGCTGGATTTCAGGTGCTGGGTCCGAGTCTGAGGAAGACTCGACTTCCATGGGTATCAGTGACCGAGATTTTGGCCGAGATACGGGTTTTAGATTTGGAACCGGGTGTTTCGTGTCTGATCCAGAACTTGTGTCAACCACCATCGGTTCCTCCCTGGGATCCATTACTACGCGGTGACGGTATTGAGGACTCGGAATTGGACGGTGTGGAGAGCTGTCAGACGAAGATGAGTCCGAGGAGAAATCATAGGGGATGTCAATCAGCATGATGTTGAGAGAGTTGATGAACAAGTAGTAAAGAGGCTGTCGGAGGTGGTGGTGCGTGGTCAAGTCACTGAAGCGAAAAATTGACGCGGCTTATAAGTTATCGGACTCGGAGTCGGAAACGCTCACGTGACATTCGTGTAAGTCGAGACGCGTCACGCGTCCATAGGAAGCAACTGGCAACGTGGTAGCTTGCTTCGGTCAAGTCCCGAGGACCCATAATTAACTGAGTGTTTTACACGAAAATAAGCATTATATTACCTAGTAGTGCTTATACTTGCACTAGTTGCAGAACATCAGGTGCATACATATGAGCCTCATGTTTGGATACTCCAGACGTATAGCACCAAACCTCACCCAGCGTCCTACAAAACATAGTACGGCAGACAGAACCACTCGTCATTCCGACTCATATCCTTCCCAACTGCATCACCTTCCACCCGGACTGCAAGACGGAGACGACTTGAGGGGAAAGAAAGTAGGTCGCACTTGGACTTGACACCATGATGACGAGGTAAAGTCACTACTATCCTGTCTTCAATGGATAGGTTTACATTTGAGCTTAAAAACGAAAAGAGACTCACTGCTTTCAAAAGAGCCTTTCTCGTTCAGGCAGCTCCACGAGCCTTGGTCATCTCTTCGGAACAATATGCGAGGATTCATTACATGTCTGAGCGGTGATCATCTGGCTGATTCGGAGGACTAAGTTGGTAGGTGCAGCATGAATATAGATAGGTAGTGCTTTGAGATAAGCTTCGCGACTCCTTGTGGCTGCGTCTCCCAACTGCTTGATGGAGCTGGCGCAAGATTTGATTTAAGGAGCCGAAAGCGGCCTTTGATAAGGAAAGAGGTGAGAGATAAAATTAACGTTAAGAGGTGTATAACATACCTCAAAACATATCCTGTTATAGATCTAGAAAGCCTACAACGCGAGATGAGAGGCGGAAAGCTAGACAGTTGTCCAAGTTGTTTGCGGAAAACTTCATGCTGAAGCACCTTCTTAGTCAGTCAAGTCCGTCGTCCCAAATAAATTACATACTTCAAAACTCTTTCCTAAATGCCCAAGCTCGGCATGATCGCCAGATCGCAGACGAAGGAAAACTTTAGGCTATAGGCAGGCAAAACAAGAAGGTCAACTCAAGGTCAAAGAAGGAAAGAAGAGTGAGTAATCAATGACATACCTGTAACATTGTTACGGCATCGCCGAAATTGCGATTTTCCTAAAGCCTTTCCTTCTTCCCGTTCCCTTCCTTCTCGCTCCTAGCCCATCCATCTTCATCATCCTCGGCGGGCTCGGATATGGTAGAGCTCAGAAGGCGAGGGCAAGGCAGATAAGAATTAGGTCCAAGTGACGCATCAGGATGCAAGCTCGTGCGAGTGAGTGTAGGCTCGGAGGGTTAGGACATTGATACACAGAGGCGTTGGGAAGACGAAAAAGCTGGAGCCCAGGTTTTAGCCAGGCATGTCCGTCGGAATCATTCTGCATCATAACTGAGCCTCAGGTGGAAAATAGCAGGAGAAACTCGCATACCTATATATGAGCTGCCGGCATAGCTATGAGGACACGTATCACCGATGGCATTGACACTAATAATAAGACTCGATGCGATTCGCGGTTACTATTAGCTATATGGCACCGAAAATGAGCGAGACGACTCGGTTTACATGGGGTTGACGGCTCCAGGTGCAAATGCTGCTGAATATATATACAACGATGGCAAAGCTTGGAGCGGGGAATAGAACGAGTTTGAGCCAGGGTGGTGGTCTCTTGAGAGAGAACCTCGGGTTGATAGGGACAAAGATGGTGTTTGTGAGGGAAGAGCGTATGAAAGGTAGCGGTCGAGGTGGGTCTGTGAAGGATACGAAACCAGCTGTATGCTTGAAGGGTTGGGATTGGGTATCTCTCGGAGAGGCTTAGAGAGTATAGAGCTACTATCAAAGGCGTTAGCAGTGTAATGAAAAGGAAATGATTTCAACGTACTGTTCATAGTATCCCCTAACACAGAAAGAATGACCGCTGTCCTAGTGATCTCGCTGGAGTCCGATGAGATGAAAGTGCTGCCTTCCCAACGCTCAACGTATTCCAGACACCCTTCCATTCTTCTCTTTCTTCTTCTTCGTTGCACAACTGGACCTTCCTACATCGCTCATCCTACATGACCTGCATCTAGACAAAGATCCTACAGCATACTATGAGACTAGAGTCACAGATAAGGGATTTCAGCAAGAAAGGACTCGAAGATTATTGGAAACACGTACCATTTCGGTAAACCACTGCAGCCATGTTGTCAAAACCCAAGTTGAACCCACTTCACTTCCAGTCGCTAAGATAGCTGGACTTGAAGGTCCTCTACACGAGACGCTCAAGTCGACGGCTACGACCAGTCGCTAGGTAGTGGATGAGGAAGAACCCGGTTGCGGACATTGAATGCATATCCGCTATCCGGAAGTTTGAGTCACCACGTTATTGACATCTTCTTGTCCTACATCTCGCTTGCGCAGGCTCTTAAATGCAACGCCAGCAGTGGATTTCTCAAGGACGACTACCCTCAAGACTGTGATTCGCTTTACGAGGGTTATTTGCTTTGCCTCATATTGTTGACGTCCTAACTTGGAGCTGTCGAGCATTTTACCGCTATGGAAAGGTTGAGGACAACGGTCGTCGGCAGCGTCTAGAACAGTATCAGATTGATGGAGCACGTTGGAGCTGGAGATATGGAATGTGAGCAGACTTTTTTCGTTCTTCTTTCATTCTTTCCAATTGACTGACTTTCTTTCCCCGTAGCTAACCCTGGGCATATCATCACTCGTCACCAACGAAAACAAAGGCAACGATGGCACTGTCCCAATTCTATCTCCCAATTCTGCAACGCATAGTCAACGTCAGAACGCGCCAAAACCTTTTCTCTCGCTCAATTCTCATCATTGCCACGGGCTATTCTCGCTACCTCTGACAGCAGCAAGGAGGTATTTACTGTATTATGGTCCAGCTTTTGCCGTCCCAATAGACGCAACATCCTACAGAAAAGCCATCCTGTCCGAGTCCGCGAGGACGTTGTATGAGCGCCAGAACCAACTCCGAGATTCTAGTAGGGAGAAGGACTTGGGAAGGACTGGTTTGGTGTTTTGTACGAGGCACCCGGTCGTGACGAGGGCGTCTCCCGGCTAGTCAGTCGACTTCAAAGCACTGGTTGACAATAGTCAGAGGGAAGTCGGAAACATGCGCAAGATGATACGTATCATGGTGCGTCCTTTGGTTTGCTCTATATTATCATGTCTTAACTTTCGTCATGCTAGATTCCCGCCTTCTTCTATCGATATCATCATATCCTAGACATCCCCAGTAGGAGTCAATAACCCTCTGCTTTGCTTTCTCGCATCGGGACCACCAGTATCTCATTGGCTACTTATGGCTTCAGTGGCTTTCCCCGAGACTCGAATGCGCAGAAGGACTGGTGGTGCTAAAGACAAGGTGCTTCAGTGAACGGAATGAAAACGGCCGCGTAGCCCGCTATTCTGTCTGCTGGATTGGTCTGTTGGTATACTAAGGAGATATTCTGATATTTTTGGTGTATTGGGACGAGGGGTTGGCTGTGCGTCAAGAGCTGCTACATGTTTTTCTGGGCGTTGAGGCGGATACGCGGCGAGAGAGTGTTTCGTCTCAAAGCATACTTTCGGCTGCGCCAGGTAATGGGACCCAGGGAGGAAGAATATGTTTGACGGGTTCGTCACCGAGCTACTATTCTTGCTGTATACCACACTCACACTTTTATCACGTAGAACCTTCGCCGTCTTACATCGCGAAAATCCACTGGGTTGGATGAAGAACAGTGCTCTACTGTCCAATGACGCTGCGTCGTGCCAAACTCTCCGTCATCTCGCCTCTTCCCATGAGTCCACTACTCGAAAGCTTTCTGCAAGTGACTTTACCTGCCAGTCATTGCTCGTTCGCTCAGTGGATTTACCGATCTTCAACAACAGAGTTACATTGGGCTTGGCATGTTCTGCCAGCGATAATTTACCCCCGATTTGCAGCTCCACGCTGGTTTTCATGCCATCCTGTTCAAGAACCCAAAGCGAGATGCTGAGACCTGCTGAAGCTAATAGTAGACTCGTGCTAATGCAAGCATGACGGTACCGGTGCGTCAAACACCTCTCGCTCCATGCTTCAAATTATGACTAAAAAGCCTATCAGACAACGGCTTTGCTCCAAAATTGTCGGGATTTTCTCGCTGGGGCTGCTTGATAATGTAAGTCTTTGTTTGGGACGACTGAGCGACTCTATCAGATATTGATGTTAAGCATCAGCCCATGTATGATGCTTTGGGGTTTTCCGCGTCCACGCTGCTTGATAATACGAGCATTTCTTGTGGATAATAGAGCCACTAGTTTGTAATAGTGCAGACCTTTTAAAAGGTGAGTCTCAAAACCAGGATACTGCGCCTACATCCTCAAGTATGTCTGCAGGTGCATCCTCAACGCTCCTTCCTCTATTCGACGCCCCAGCGCCGTTCAATTCCGACTTATTCAAGGACCTCAGTGTTTCTAGAGGCCTGAATTACCACTATTACGCAGTCCCAGCGGATACTGGAAAACACACCCTTCTCTTGCTCTATGGCTTCCCTTTCACTTCGTATGATTGGCGTCACCAGGTAGTAGCCTGTTTCCAAGATAAAGGATACGGTCTCCTCATACCCGATATGTTGGGTTATGGAGGCACCTAGAAACCAATGGACCCTCAGCTTTACGTTTCCAGTCTGTTTACGAGGGATATCATTGATATTTTGGACGCTAAGGGCATTGACCAGGCAGTTGTAGTAGCCCATGATTGGTGGGTTCTCTCGAAGCAGTGTTACCTGAGCTCATGACTGATGATAGTTGGGTTACTCTCGCGTTGACAGGGGCTCAAAAACTGCCAGTCGTCTTGCGAATATTTTCCAGAGCGGTTCCCGTTTCTGGCTGTGGGATACGTCACTCCTACTTTCTTCGCAACTCCCTTCGAAGAGAACCTCAACCTGGTAAGTAGTTATCTAACCCTACCAGTGGCCTCCAGTTCTTAATTGTGTTGCATCGACACCATGTCTACTCTAGAGCAAAGCAGTACTTGGCTATGAGAATTTTGGATATTGGGATTTCTTTTCCTCTGAAGGCGCAGATCAAACCATTCTGGACCATCTCGATTCCTTTTGGGACATAGTCTACACGAAGGACACCACTAAAATGATCACGGACTGGTCTCCATTAGGAGCCTTGGAGGCGTTTATCACGAATGGCACCAGGATTTCCCCAGTAGACTATGTTACACCCGAGGTGAGCCTATAAGATTTTCATTGTAAATACTAGAACTAATTGCGACTTCTACATAGGAACGAGCCATTCAAATGGAAGCCATCCGCCAAGGCGGTTTAGCCGCTCCTCTCAGTTGGTACAAAATTGCACGCGGTACCCTCGAAGGGCAGGACGATCAAGGTACGAATTTCCCTTTAAATCCTCTGTTCTAACAAAATTAATGGAGACGTCTATCTTGATTTTACTAGGTATTCCACCAGAAAATGCACTCATTCATAGTCCGGTCTTCTTTGGTGCTGCCTTGCGAGACTACGTCTTAGTCAGTGCTCCGAGCTTTTTGGCAGGAGCTCTTGTTTCGAGTAATAGCACGGCGACTATCCGCGAGTATAATTCGGGACATTGGGTCCAGATGGCTTTCCCCGACGAGGTGAACGGCGATCTGCTCGAGTGGATTGAGGGTTTGGGTCTGGATGCGTGATGAAATGTTCAACGACTCAGCGCCATCATCTGCTGTATGCGTACTGGTATAGTATTTCTTAAAGTCCTTATGTATTAGACTTTTCTGCTATTATGCGTTACACGTTCCTATACCCGACATTGAGCTTCTCCAGCAGTCCCTTTAGGACGAAGAGAACGAGTCTTGAAGCGACATAAAACAGATGAATACAGTCATATGAAATAGATTCCATGTTGAGATGTGTAGAACAAGGTATGTAGAAATACACGTAGATGCATCAGTGGTTGCTCGAGAGTTATTCGAGAGTGTAGGGCAACAGGGAAGTGAAGAACAGCAAAGTGCGAGGAAGTGAAACGGGGCATGGCAGTGTGGTAGAGTGTAGTAGAGGTAATGGGAGTTGGCATTATACAAGTCGGCATAGGTGGATGCGCATTAATGCGGGGAAGGGAAAGTCAAAGAAAAGTGGTGAGAAGTTGCGTGAATGGTAGAAGCTCATGTACATGTGGATGCGTAGTAGGTAAGAGAATGGAAAGGGTAGATGCTCAGAGCTGGTAGTGGGAAGGATAGATGCTTGTGGGCGTGTAGCATGTACATGCTTGTGTGGATGCATGGGTGGTAGAGTGAGAGGAGGATGTTCATAGACACGTAGATGCACCAGTAGTAAAAGTACTAGAAGGAACGCTAGGTGCTAATGGAGGTAGAGGAGTGGTGGATGTATGCATTGATAGAATCGGCGGTAGATGGTCTTGAGCGGTAGAGGGAGTGGACGGTGCTCACAGTGGCAGTAGATGGTGCAGTAGATGCTTGCGGTGAAACGATGGGCGATAGGCATTCGGTGTAGCGGAATGAGCAGTAGATGCTCGTGGTAGAATATTGAGCAGACTCATGGTAGAATGCTGAGTGGTAGATGCTCGAGGTAGCGGATTGAGCGTGCGGTAGAAGTAATGATAGATGCTTGGGTGACGGTAGAAGGGGTGGCTTGCAGTGGCAGTAGATAGAGTGGTAGATGCTCGGGATAGTGGAAGCAGCAGTGGTCCTGTCATGGCGGAAGGGCCATAAATGCTCATGGTAGTAGAGGGAGTGGTAGATATGTTTGTGACTAGGTAACGTGAAGCGGGCACGTTTCACGTATTTGATAGTGAAGAGAAGGCAATGATGCTTGTGGTAGTAGAGGCAGCGGTATATGCGTTTACGACCGGGTAACCTGGAGCAGGCACGTTTCTCATATTTGAAGTGAAGAGAAAGCAGCCCATGTACCAGAAGAGGGAGGGATTGGAACACTGTAAGGAATTTGGTAGATGAACGAACGGGCGATTGAGTGCTCGGTCAACGGAGAAGGAAGGCGTAGTTGAGAAAACCATTAATGCCAACGATGCGACGTGTGGAGTGAGGATACGTACCAAGTAGTCATTTGGATTCTTTACATCCTCCTGCGGTGGTTACTCGTTGGCGAGAGACACGGTTGGGGGGTGAAGTAGGGTTTAATCTATCTAGAGATCGGAGGTCCTGAGGCGGGGAACTCGTGCTGGCGGTACTGACGTACAGCATCACGTAAGTCCAAACTCCTCCGATCAGCCTCGCCCTCTTCGAGGACACATCAACATTTCGTAAGCCTCTTGCTGTGGCAAATCTAGGTTTGCATTTGCCACAGTGGTGTAGTTGTTAATGGCTATTCGGTATCTCTAATAGTAGTGTCCATGCGAGACAGGTCACAGGTTGCTACTTCTTGAAATAAGTAAATCTCTGTTCATACTCTTGACTAGGAATCTATCGTCCCTTCGTGCTACGTACATACACCGCGTGTATAAGCGATCTCATCCCTACATCGGTGGGCTCCGGGCTCCCAGGGCGCCGTCGACCTTTGTTGAAAAACGTAAGCAGGCTAAGTAGTGTACCGGAATGTGTCGTGGTCATACCATGACACCGGTACCATAGATCTCTTTCTCTTCACCACCACCACCACCACCGCGAGGTGAGGCACGGCTGTTCTCCCTTACCACTACCGCCACTGCCATGCAAACGGCTAGTGTTGCAGGTCGTGGTTGCGACTGCTGTCCCAGGGTTTGGTGACATCTCATCGGCCCAGCAGTCTTTTTCCTCTCATACATCCCGGACTGTCCATCATCAGAATCATCATCCTTACTACCCGGACCCTCGAGACAAAGCAGCTTGCGTTAGGTCCAGGTTGCGCCGCAAGGCAGCCAAACAACGCCGACGACCGTCGCGGGGTAGCTCTTGCCATGGTCTGCATTCTCGGGAGGACTACAACAATTTCTACCGCCATCTGCAAGACTTGTGGTCTGTGTTTCTGGTCTTCAAATGGTTGTTTTCGAGCAAGCTAACAGGTTCTCCAGACCAGCTCCAAGACCAATGACCAGCTCAACGCGATGACCATGGTTGTTCAGAATCTGGCTTCAATTCCTCCTCCATTCCCTCCTCCATCATTCTTTCCAGGTAGTGCCACTGCTTCTGTCGACGACCATGCCCCGTCGTCGTCTCTGCAGCCTCGACCGTCGGGCCCAGATGTCTCAGTCTCCTCTGCACACTTCCGACATAACATTACCAGTCGGGTCGTCCGTAAGGGTGTTGCTTCCCTGTCACCGTTCAAGGACTCCGGGTCGACCGCGGAAGGTATCGGTTCAACATTGTCTGGGCCCAAAGGCATGTTTTCCAAACATGTTGCATTAGCATTACTATCACTCCGCTCTGAGTACTGCACCACGGACCACCACTTTTATTATTATTATTTTACTCTGATGAGCTATCGAGGTAGATATTCGTTAGTATTTACCTGAGTTACTGTATAGATAGCCAATTTGATCATTTTTCATTTTTATTGGTATTGGTTTCGTCGAATCGGATGAAGTGAGGGTTTAAATCGTCGTTGTCATCGACACACGAAGAAGGCTCTGCATCAGACCTCTCTTCGGAAGGGGGTCCGAGTCACCTGAGGATCCTGGAACGTCTTTGGGTAAAGAGTGAAGACCGGATGCCGGGGAAGAGGACTCATCATGGATCTCATCATTGACCGGGCTGCTAGCAGACGAAGTTGAAGCACCGTTGTGTGACTCATCATTGGAAAACACTGGCAGGACGGTGGCAGAACCATCGTTGTCAGGGAGTGTCGTGCCGTTGTTTTGGGAGAAGGGCTGCTTGGGATCGATCCGAAAAAGGCTTGGGGATCAAGGGGTTTGACGTCTATTATGTCCTTGAGGTCAGCTCCCAACGCAGTCATGAAATCAGGAAATGAATGAAGCGTCTTCTTGTTTTCGTTGGCATCCATATACAAAGCCTCAAGGCCTCAAGGCTTTCCTGGGAGAAGAGTATGTGCGAGCGGTCCTTCATGTCGGAGTGTTACGGCCGAATCTGGATATATGATTTTCGAGCATAGCATAAAGCCACCGCTCATGCCCGGTTTTCACTAGACTCGCGGGCCATTTCGTCTACCGAACTGAGATATATGTCACTGTTCCACGCGGAGACAAACGCATGTCCGCTTGCGAAATGACTCATGAGCCAGGCGGGGAAGGAGCCTGGGTTTTCGCATAAGCCCGCGTTGTCAGGATGTTGAGCTCAGTCAGTGTTGTGGTATTCCTCTTATCAGGAGGACCCGAGTATGCACTGAAAAAAAATCAGAAGACGGGTAGGGGTCTGGAGAGATTGGGAGCTGGAGGAGGAGGATGGCTAAGGGAGGATGGCTGAGGCCGTTGAGACCCTGTCGAAGTTGCTAGAGACTGGGACATGTGGCTGAGAAATCAAAAGCCTTGTTAAAAGTCCTGGACAATGTCTAATTTGAGAACAAAGGTGTATATGACTGAATAAATACACGAACGGTAAACTAGAGGTAATAGTCAGTAAAGGCGTTGAGACAAAGACCGCTGAAAGTATATACTCGCAGGGGGGAGGGGAGGGTAATGAGGGTTTCGAGTTGAAGAAGCGAAGGGACAGACAAGGGTAATGGAAGGAAGATAATGGGAGTATGGGAAGAAAGGCAAAGGAGGGGGGAAGGAAGGGTAAGACAAGAACATAATTCCTGCGATACCCTATTAGCTGAATGAAGACTGTATCACTCATTCCGCTCGTATCTATAGGCGTTGTTCGGGGAGAGCGGTAGTTGTTTTGACTTTTGTATGGACTTTGAAAGAAATCAGACGAAGAAGCGAAGTGGGTGGGAAGGAGTAAGGTCGACTAGAGAGAAGGGATTGGGGAGTGGTTATGTGAGATGGAAGAAGGAGCGGAAAGTTTCAGAGTAGAGAAATGAGAGGGGAGCCAAAGAATTAGAGAAGGAAGGGGAGGACCAAGGGAGGACGAGAGGGCAGGGTGTTTCGAGTTGAAGAAGCGAAGGAGGGAGGTGGGGAAAGCAGAGGACGAGGGGGAAGAATTAGAAGGTATGCTTGCTCTTTCGTTTGGTTGTGGGGCACTGAGCTGACTGAAACGATACAGGAACCTAAGCCTTGAGCACACATGAGAAAGAGCCGGTAAAGAAGAGGTGTTAGCGGAAGTTTGGACTGCGACGGGGCAATCAAGCAAGGATTTTCAAAGACATAATTGTGATTTCGACAGAAAATGAGGAGCAAAGGACTGGAAAAGGCGAGTGGAGGTCGAAGAGCGACGACGTGTGATCCCAAGCTGCAAACGGTGTGCCGAGGTTAGCCGGAATGATGTTCCCGCGGCGAACCGGTGGGCCGATTTCAAGTGAAATGATAAGAGCGCAGATCATCACGGGTATTCGATTTTGATAACCGACATGAGCCGAAAAACAAGCCAAAGTCATTAGCACGGTCGTGTCATTTCTCTTTCCACCGCGTCGACGACAAGGCCAGCAAACGAACCCTTCACTCTTCTCCTTCCCGGTGCCCCACCGTGAGCTCACACGATGACGCGAACGCAGAAGATGTAAATAATGTCAATCTATCGCGAGCACATAATCAAGTACATACACGCACGAATGATGCAATGTCGTCTCATGTCCATACACCTAATAATGATACATACATACGCCGCAACCAGATTTCTTTGGGCGTATGAGGATTCAAGCAGAGGAATGGCCTACCCCTCTTGTGAATACCGCATGGCCAGCTGTCAGTGGACCTATTCAGAACTTAAAATTTTGAAAACTCCTACTACGAGCAGGACCATTCAATCCTTCCAAATTGAACTTGAACTGCCGGCGAAACAGAAAATATCAACGTGAGAACTCATTTTTCGAGGCTGTACTAATCGCGACTTTGGGTGCGATATCACCTGAGGAGCAATGTACTAGAGATCAGAGTTTCCGCGGTCTGACATCGAAGCGCATCACTCAGTTACGAGCTCGCTCGCGAGCTCCTCCTGCTTTCCATGAGGCTGACAAGACCCTGACCCCACCCTAACCCCACCCTGACCAACTCAAAAAATCCTGACATGGTACGATCGTGTCAAATCATGGCACCAAGTTCCTTTGAAGAAGTCAACCCTTTTTGATGTCTTGAGTGTATTCAGGCAGTGTTTCTGTTGTAATTTTAGGGGGTAGGCCATTGTGGTTTTCGCGAATAATCTTCAGAGGCTTTGCAAGTACCTTCAGCAAAGAGGAGAACCAAGAATGCGACCCGTTGTGGTGTAGTAGAATAGACTTCTCGATGGCAAGATGGATATAGGTATCCGCTGGTTGCTGCAGTGCATATATGTAGAATCTCACTGTTAGGTCTACGCGTCTCAGGACAATAGGTATGATGGCCGTTTCCGTAAATGGGATTGCAATTCAATTGGAGCCTTGGTTAAAACACCAATTGCAAGACGTCAGAAGAGTCTCTTCTGGACCTTCTCTAGCATATCTAATTGGTTTGTTTCATACCAGTAGATAAGGTGAGGATCATCGCAATGATCCTACCTTCCTGCTGATCATTGATTCAGATTCAAGGTGTGGCTTTTGCCGCCTTGTTTTTGTAGTGAACATTGAAGATGTTATGGAAACAGTTGACACAGAATTGACCGCCACGGAGTGTTGTGCCAACATACGTAGAACTATTACAGGTAGGTATAAGTCAAGTATAAGGCTTAAGCTAGTCTTGTACCGAGCCGTTTTAGGGCCAAATAATCGTCCCTGCCCTAGAACCAGTGTTGTGCTGGGCCGGGTCCGCCCACCACACGGGGCCTCGACTCTCGAGTCCAGCCATCAGCCACATCAATCCGGCATTAGACAATGACGCGAGGACCGTTTTGCGTGCCTGGATAGGGGCTGAAAGCATCTCCTCCTCCTCCTTCTGCACCTGTACCTACTATCTGTTTCATTGAGGCTTATTGGTATACCCAAATAGATGAGTTACATGAGTAGAGGAACGGCATCCTTCCTAATGCAGATGGATGCTCGAGCTGAAATAGCCGAGCGCTCGAGCTCAACCCGGACTCAGCCCAGCCGCAACACCACCTCAGGCTAGAACGTCTGGTGCATTTGAATAGGGCGGAGCGAGACACAGCCACAGGTGTCATGCGCGTTACGCTTCCGGGAGGAAGTAGGTTCCTGGGCGGAGCCCTTAATGTTTTTTTGACTTACCCATCGGAAACCAGCTGTCGAGGTCAAAAACGTGGATAGATGTTCTAAATGAAGCCCGCCCTTGCAGAGCAGCCACAGTTCAGGCTTCCGTAGCATTTCAAAGGACATAAACAGCATTTCGAACCAATTTGGGGCTCACATACTTTAGTTCGTAGTAGGCAGATAGGATAATGTTTGTACGGTCAGGAAGTGATGGAAGACGAGTCAACGGTCATGAGCTGGCAGTCAGGTAGATACGCGAAATTACTATATTAGGTAGGTAGGTCCAGATCTGAGCTCGAGGCCTAAACAAAATTCCGACGTATATACTCGGAGGAGGAGAGGGTGATGAGGGGTTTCGAGTTGAAGCGAAGTGGTAGACAAGGGTAATGGAAGGAAGATAGTGTATGGGAGTAAAGGCAAGAACGTAATTCCTGCGATACCCTATTAGCTGAATGAAGACTGTATCATTCATTCCGCTCGTATCTATGGGCGTTGTTCGGGGAGGGTGGTAGCTGTTTTGACTTTTGTATGGACTTTGAAAGAAATCAGACAAAGGAGCGGAGTGGGTGGGAAGGAGTAAGGTCGACTAGAGAGAAGGGATTGGGGAGTGGGTATGTGGGAGGGAGCGGAAAGTTTCAGAGTAGGGAAATGAGAAGGGGAGCCAAATAATTAGAGAAGGAAGGGGAGGGGGGGCGGGCAGGGTGTTTCGAGTTGAAGAAGCGAAGGAGGGGGGTGGGGAAAGCAGAGGACAAGGGGGAAGAATTCTAGAAGGTATGCTTGCTCTTTCTTTTGGTTGTGGGGCACTGAGCTGACTGAAACGATACAGGAACAAGATATAGTGATAATAAATTCTGTATTGTATGCGCAGTACTCAACAAGTGTTTGACGCCATCAATACGCATGGTTGGCTACGAGACACAAACGATCTATGACCTCCCTACCTCACGTCTCAGTTTCCAGTCTCATGCCGAGACTACCCATCAGGGAGAGGCCAGTAAGACTAGGGCTCGGGGAGCGTAAACGGGAATGAGAGAATTAGAGCATGGAAAGGGGTGGGATCAGGGGATGTGAGGAGACCCTGTGTTGGGGAAGGCGGAAGGGAGTTGCGATGTAGGGTCTCGGGGAGTGAAAGCGGTACAATGTTATCGTTCCTACACGTTGTTTCCTTCCCGAGTACCCGGTACTAGTCGCGAAATAGACATTGCCACGAAGTAAAATTCGCCAATTTTGGGGGGCGACTCGCGAATTGTACACCCAGTAGTAACCAATATTCCGTGGCCAGAAGTTAGTTGGGAAACATCAAATCTCTGGTGCTCGGAAACGGATTCGAAAACTTTAAATTTCCGAAGCCTTCAGCAAGCGATCCGATTGGCTCGGATCTGCTTCCGATAGATTTCTGAAGCACGAAAACCTTTCGTTTCCAAACGAGTTTCCTGGTCGCTCGAAAGCTTGACCTTTCCTAACTAACTTTTGACGAGTGAATATTGGTTACTGCTGGGTGTGTTGATTGAAATGGTATGTGTTTTGTCTGTAACTTGATCCTGACCGATTCATTGACTTCTAAGTTCAATACTCTGGCTCCACTGGTTTACCGTACTCAGCGTTGTGAAGTGAAGTTTGCGAGGCGGATGGTGTACGTATAATTATAATTAGCAGATGAGATGACTGGGGAAAGGTAACGATTCTAAGTAGGTAAGTGAAAGTTGGCAGACCCCCAAGGCAGTTGACTTACTTAGTTTCATTCCTTTCCCATGCATGAGGCGAGAAGGGATGCATGGATACTACCATGCTTCCCGACCTTCTTGCTTCTAAGTTTTTACTCATCCTTTTCTTCACGGGCAATACATTGATACTTCCGCTTCGTGATGCAGTCCAGTCTATTATAGGCTGCAAACCCTCATGAGGCCTCATGATGCATCAATGTTAGTGAAAGGACAGTCCGATGGCTGCCTGAGTCTTTTCAATAGAAATTAACGCCTATAAATCAAGCTGACAAGTCGGGCAACCGAGTCAATTACATCGCGGCTTTTTCTGATATATTCGTCTGGCGCGTGCATGACTGTTGACTGTGTGGTCATTGTGCAAATAGTAGTTTTTCCCCTATCAAATGCTCTCCAGCTCTCATCACAGACTACTTCCATATATATGTACGTATAGAGGGTACTTGGAAGCCGGAGGGCAGCCGGTGTGACGCTGCTGTGACCTGGGAAGGGGATGACGCGTTTCTGGGGGTTCCCTGTCATCGTACCTTAATTTTCGGGGTTATCTAATAGTACCCAAGAGTACCCGACTTGGTACTCGGTTGGGGCCTGATCCAGGATCTCGCACCCTTTGTGCTCGGTCCCCCGAGACCGAGATAGGTCAGGCCCGTCAGGGTCAGATTTGACAAGGAATCGACCGGACTCGGAGAAAGCCTTTCCCGCGAACGTCCGCGAGATTGTCAGCAGTACACACCACATAACCTGCCACGAGCCCGATTTAATGTTTCGAAGGCGATCGCGCGACGTACGATATTTGCACTGGACACCCCGGCGTATCAGTTTTTGGTCCCAGCCCGGGTAATAGACTCCTCCTCCTCCTCCTCCTTTCGTCATCTTTGATTTCTTCAGCTCGTGGACCATGCCGTGTAATAAAATCCTCCTCCTCCATTGTCTGGGCTTACTTTCTTCCACTGTACATCTCCTTCGCCGTACCGAAAGACTCGGCTCAATCTCCTTTCCCTCGTCTTAATCCCTCCCGTTGAGTCTTTCGGTACGTACTTTGCTTCTTCTATCCTCTTTCCTTCGTCTTAATCCCTTCTCGTGTCTTTCAGTAGAGCTCTTCGTATATTTTAATAATAATTTGATGGAGCCCCTCGTCGTCTCGAAAATTGTTTTTCGGGGGTGTCGCTATTCCGGGGCACCCTGTGTCAGCTTAATCCGTCTCTCTATCATTCTCTGAGTACGTCCCTACGCGAAACGCAAGATAATTAGAAGGAGGATAAACAAGAGTTCATGTAGAAAAGGAAATATCCATCATCGCTGTATCGTCTGAATCAATATGTAATTCGAGGCCATACTTCGGCTTTTGTTGATGAATTCCACTGGAATCTGTGGTGTCTGTCCTAAGACAGGTGGCTGCGTCAAATTGAAGTAATCAATGTACTCTGTTGAAATTAACAACTTCAAGAAGCCATAGTCGACCTTCTGTCCCTCTCGAAGAAAATACACGACGGGTCGGTCTCTAAAGTTCTGTCCGTAGCCAAAAGTCCCAGATCCTCCAGGAGTCAGTGGTTCGTTAAATCGTGTTTGATAATATAAGGCTAATGAAGATGTTAAAACACACGTTAGAAGATACAATTGAAGGAAGGCATCGGCTCACTGATACTCCAATCGCTCAAGTCGAAGTACAGAAGTGCGCAGAAGATGTTCACCGTTGAGTGATTCGTAACCATAAAACCGTACTTCTGTCCAACCTCCGCGTCCAATAGTCCGGCATCGTTGATGAGATTGGTGTTGCTTTCCGGAATCCAACCTGATCGGAATAAATCGGTCTTGTTACTGGTGGCGACAAGACGTCTGCATTCGAGCACGACGTTGGCTGCGATTGGTCCATGTCTACCATGGGTACGAATGTGCCAAAGAAAAGCCTCTGCACTCCTTAGCAGATAGAGCAATGTATCTAGTGAAGCAGAAACAGGAAACGGGATTTTGAAGCCACCTTCTATCGAAGGAAGAAATAATTCAAGATTCGCCACGCCACGGTCACTATCGCATGCAATGACGAGATCAGGATCACGGTCGACTAGACCGATTTCTGGAGTGATGGATTCGAGGATTTGATCTCGAAGAAGTGGTGTGGATGAAAGAAGGACGCGGAGACCGCCTCGTAGATCACCTTGCAACCTCAAGGCATAGCGCAGAGTCCAGTTCATATGGTTGATACCTGGCGGAGAAGATGATAGCCTCGCTACAGAACTGAACGACGAGGTTTGCCACACGGTAAGTCTACCGATATACTCCGAGTGGGGGGCATCAGCGAATAAATCGAATTGAGCGCCAGGACTGACGCCGAGACTGTGTCCAACGGATAGTAGACATTCTCCAGGAGTAGAAGCTGGCCACGCAAAGCAGTGCTCTCGTTCGTGATCTAGTAATCTGGATCTACCGCCAAATTCAAGTTGACTAGATCTCAAAGACCCTTCGCATAGAGCGTTCTGTCTGAAATAGGGTTAACCTTTATGATTCATGTCTTGAATAAAAATAATTACTCAGCAATGGATGTAAGCACACTCAGACTCTCGTAAGTGAGCTGGCTCGCATTGCCACACCACAAGCGTCGGAGAAGACCTTCAGTAAATACTCCATGGTCCGTTGATTCCTTCGCGAGTTCTCCGTCTCTGCAAGCGGATAGAAAGATGCAAGAACTCGTCTGCCGTTTTCTGCCCACGATAAGACGGAAAAGGTGAAGGAACCAAGAAAAGAAACGGAAAGGCAAAGGTGCATTGTTATTTTTTGCAAAGGACAATGTTCCCGTCACAAGAGACGTTTTTGGAAGAGAAATCCCTCGAACGCGTCCCACGGAGGCCAGAGTAGGTGACTGGAGGGGGTAGCAGCAATCTGTAAAGAGAACCTACAGATAAAGTCAGCAAAAATCGAAACCAGCGTCAAAAACAAATTCACACTGCGTTCGGACAATCCTGATAACAATGTCTGAATCAAAACACCTCTTCTGGGGCCCTCTAGACCGAAATCATGTGGAATTAGCATTTTGACATTATCGGCCTTCGATGCGCGACCGAAAAACCTGGATTTGGACGACAAGGTTCCTGTGGCACCATGACCTGCGAAATACATGAAAACAGGTGCATCGCTGTTCGTTAGTGTCTGAACTTCCTCCTCGATACGCGCACAGCTAGCGCTCTCGTTGCAGAGAACTACGATGTGTTTCTCTTGCACCCCCCTGGAGCACAAGAGTTGCTTGAAAGCATAGGCGTCTACGACACTATTTTCGAGATCAGGAATAGTTGGATCCACGTAATGATCTATCCCAATTATCAATGCACGAGAAAACAATGCGTCACTGCCAGTCACAGTATCGGTAGTGAGCCTTCGTGGAGGTAGCAGCAAGTTGAGAGTCAATCCTAAATGAGATATATATACTTGATGCTCACCTGCGGGCGTCAACTGCCTTTGATGGGATTCTATGAATAGGGTGGACGATAAGTTTCATCGGTGATTAGATCTGGACAGCGTTTATCCAAGATGCAAGGCCACACTTACTGTAGCTCCTTCTTCAGCCAGGAATAAACATCGAGGAGGATTTTGGACATTATGAGAGAGGATGTTGTGATAGTAGACGAGGCCTCACCTTATAAAGTTGTAAACACGAGGGTCACCCCGCGTGGCACGATAACGAGGCCCTAAAATAGTGATTGGTGATGGGAGGAGGAGTGTATTACCCGGGCTGGGACCAAGTACTGATACGCCGGGGGTCCGGGAGGCAACCTGATGTAGCTACTGTATGTAATAAGTACATCATCGTCCCGGGATCAACCACTTCCAGGGAGGACGGGCTTGCAGCACTCTGTAGATCCATCGAGCTAATGAGCATAGCCACACGCAGAAACGGCATGTGTAAAAGGGTCTCGTAAATTGATCATAACTTTTGTGCCAAGCTTCCGGATTAAGAGCGTTGAACATGCGCTTGACATGCGCAATGAATGGGCAAGGCTGCAAATACCTGGTATGAAGTACTCGAAACTTTCTAAACCCTGCCGTGATACTTCCTTATTAATAACTTACTCCGAGTGAGTCCGGCTTGCGCCGGGCTACGCCACGTTGCCTTCTCCATCTTCGTTCCGTTGAGCCAGTCGAGTGGCTGCCAAAGTTTTGTCTTGCCATCGATCGTACGTCCCCTCGGCGCTTTGACACCAGTATAAGAGTTCTTCAGCGAGACTCGGTTTCAACTTCTTTTCTTGACGGCTTAGCTCCCCTACGTATTACTTGTACTGCGCTCAATTTCCAAAATTCCAATTTGGGTAATGAAATCCTATTTTCCATTTTTCGGGTATCTAATAACTTGTTACTGTCCGCTAGAGAACCGGCGATGACTTCCGCAACAAAAGAGTACCACTCTGTCGTTTCAGTGCTAATTTCCATTGCTCACCGACCTCCATTAACAGCAGCTTAGCTAGTATGAAGGCACTCATCATTGGTATCGACAAATATCATGACAGTAACATCCACAAGCTTGGTAGCGCTGTCTCTGACGCTCGACGTATGAAAAAGCTATGTATGGACTATGGCATGCGTTCTGAGAACGCCGTAGAACTTTACAATCAGGCGGCGACTCGACAGGCTATTCTTGACCAAATTTCCGCCTTTTCCATGGACCAACGGATTGTGATTGGGGACCCTATCTTGATATATTTTGCGGGACATGGGACTGAGGTTGAGGTTACTCGGTTTGGAGAGGGGGAGGACTCAACGATGACTGTTATTGGACTGGGATGGAGCACGTCCGGGCAGTCTTTCAAGGAACCGGTTATCATGCCCACTCCAGGAATAGGCGGCATTTCTACTTCTCGGTCCACCGATCTAAGCGACGCACCATTGCGCGATAAGATCCAGATGCTTCTACCTTACGACTTTATCGTCGATAATGGTTCTCAAATTGATGAGGAAGGGCAGGGGATCCTTGATTTCGTCCTCGGAGAGAGCCTCGCAGAGCTTGCTAGCAAGAAGGGAAACAACATCGTGCGTGATATCACCATTATACCCTCGCTTTTGATGTAACACCCTTCCTAGACTGTCATTCTCGATTCGTGTCACTCGGGATCAGGATGTCGTGGCTACGATGAGCAGGACCCTTCGGTTCGAGCACGTGGAATGACGCTCAACTCTCTCCACAAGCTCCACGGTCAACCTAGGCGCCCCCCAGATTTGAATGATTATGTCCTGCTTGCTGCATGCGCGCCTGAAGGACTAGCTTACGAGAACCGAGATGGCGGATATTTCACCACGGAGATTGTGAACAGACTGCAGGTCGGTATCAACATCTCGCCTAGTCAGCTTGTCCAGCAAATGACTGTCAATGGATTTCGGTACGTAGCACATTTTGGTACCCGTCGACAAATTACTGACCCTTTCTTATTCAGGCAGCAGCCACAATGCGAGGGCGTACATTCGAATCGTCCATTATTCAGCCAGACGGAGCTCTCGAATCTATTGGCTGTGGTAGTGGAATCTCGCGACGACAATGGCCAGGTTCTTCAGTGTCCCCGCATCATCTTACAATCAGGTGAAGAGAGTGGCATTTTCAAAGGCACCGAATTCAAGGTCTACGCGGATCTTCATTTGAGGGACGAACTCGGTCATTTCGTCGTTTTGGAACCTGGTCTGGGAAAATCATTGTTGGGACCTCGTCGCGATCACCATATGGTGAAGAGAGCCTTTCTCAACGGATATGCCGTCCGGTGGAGGAGCAATGACCTGGCACTATACCACTCATCGTTCCCCGATTGGTTCCGTGACTGGGCACAAATTTTCAACAAAAACCCCTCTTCTCCGGTCGAAATCCACTTACAACAAACTCCCCTGGATCACCCTCCAGTTCCTGGTGTTTATGTTTCTTCCTTTGACCAGGAGCATGGCATTGGTTTCGAGGTCACGGATTACATTGGAGAGCGAGACGTCTTTGGACGATTTTATGCTTCCTTCAAGAACTCCTCGAAACTATCCCATATTCTTTACTCTATGGCCAGGTTCTACTGGCACCTGAACCGTCAGTCCAGTGCTGTCGAGTCCGAAATATTGAGCTACGTCAAGCTCGAATGCTTCAAGCTTCGTGACAAAACCCTGTTTTCCCGAGTACCAGAGGGTCCAAACCTAGTTCGAGCAGTCACGAACGGCCCACATAGCCAGCTAATCGATATGGTTGTTGATCCAGATCCCAAAGCAGCCTACGGTTTTAAAATCACAAATACATCTGATGAGGCGTCATTCTCATGTGCATTATTCTTCTTCGACCTTCGTAAACTGGCGATAAGTAAGTTTCTTCTTTGGTGTCCACAGTATGGGTGGGATTGACATCCCTGGTCATAGTCGAGTTTTATCATCCAGTCATCGTTTCCAAAGGACGTTGGGACCACCCGAGGGGGGAGGCACACATTCGTCCAAGAGACCATCTTACCATCGGATATGGGACCATCGGATATGGGCTCACTGGTAGACCACCAGCAATCTTCACCATCACAGATGAAGCGGAAATTGATCTCGGGTATCTCCTGCTGTACGTGTCCGTCTCCGCCCTCAACCTCAAGCACATCTCGATGGGTTCCCCATTCGATGGAACTGCATACTTTGAAACACCTATTCAATCTCGGGGAGGCGGGCTGGCCCCATCTCCCGAATACTGGGCCGTCCAGAAAATTCCTGTTGTTATGAGGAGGAATCCCGCTGCGTATTAAATCGTCTGTAGTCGCTGGCCCTGGGCCTGGCGCCCAATCTTATCTTTGCAACCTGCTTGTACGTATACATAGGTGCTTCTGGTGGAGATGAAGTCATGAAACTAGTTGAATTCTAGCTATAGTACGGCTGTAATGAGACTCAAAGTGAACTAGTGACTGATCTATGCGTTCAGCACTCATACTACTTCAACCTTCACCAATCGGTGTATAGGGATAAAACTATTTGACAACCCCATTGTCAGCGGCAACCCCGTGCCTGGCCGCGGCGGTCCCTCAGCCGGGCGGAGATTTCTCGTTTTGGATAAGTCACAAGTGGCGCCAGGCGTGTCAGAACTGAGATTCATGCGCAAGCACTTAGCAAACTGCCAAAGTCGCGACATTTCTGCCTCGCTTTTCATATTTAGAGCTTGGAATCTGGAGAAACATACTCAGGCTGTGCTGTACTTACAAGCAAATATACCACGGTGGACTCACTGGCAGCCAGGCAAGTTCTCAAGTACTTGTTTCCGGATCCCATGATTTCAAGAACCTTCGCCTCGACAGAAACGAGGGTCTTCTGGCCACCAAATGTGAATTTGAGGCTCTCTATCACTCTTATATGTTAGTATGATGTACGTAGCGTTAAAAAACACGTATAAAACATGTACGCCGAAAAAACACTCCGAGATAAGAAAAATTCTATTCTGGGGATAAACGTCGCTGGTGACTAACATCGATGCGTCCTTTGCGCGTCCTAACCAAATCCATATACATGGAACACATATATTAGCACTATTTCCAGTGCAGACTAAGTATACAAAACCTGCAAAAATTTATGATTTCTCAACTTGAATACAGGGGTCAGGCTGCGCTCTTAACCTTGATACAGCTGAAATTTTCTCGCTCAATGATGAGCAATTCTTATATCTCCAAGCCCGATGACAAGAGAGAGTCTTTCGGGTGACATGCGGCATGCCTAAAACGGGAAACCTGGTCAGAGCGCCGCTGGTAATGGGGTTGTCAAATAGTTTTATCCCGTGTATAGCCGGCTCTATCTATGGTGCTTAATAGCTGATCCTTACTACACGGAGTTACTTCACGACGTAGTCAATGTTCACGAGAAAGGGAAACTACTTTTAGCAGAAACACGAGTCTTCCTCGTCTGGAATGTACAACATACGTAAGTTCCCGAAAGCCACAGAGATCAGCACGTCTTGCGGTAATAGCTTTACTAGGCTCATCGGATCGCCAGTTTATCTCCCTATCTCCTTCGTGCAAGGAGCGAGATATCAGACCTTAGCTTGGCTTCCGTGGTAATCGTATAATAGCCTCAGGCTGAATGCGTACTTTAGAGTTCAATAGGTGTCATGGACGAACGCATAATTCTCTTCGCAACTCTCATACATTTTGAATGAACGTACCCATTGGCACTCAATATTTCGACGATGGCTGATGTCCATTACCGTCAAAGTGGCTCTGAAGATAATGACAAAGTTATACGGGCCTTTCAAGATCAAATCGCAGTTGACAGCTGTTCTTTTTCTGCGCCAAGACTCGAGGCTTTAGTACTGCAAATGTGACTGTAATTGACTGTGAAGACTGACCGTGAGGTACAACATTACAATTGGAGACGACCTACAGTAGCTAGCTATAGATGAAGTGAAAGTAGCAGTGTATTGCACGTGAAGGAAAAGTACAAGCAAACAAGAAACAAGGTCGGAAAGCATGGTATCATCCGTGCATCCCTTCTCGCCTCATGCATGGGGAAGGAATGAGACTAAGTCAATTAAATGGGTCCCGGTCAAGTACAGACAAGGACACGGACACGTACGAATAAATTACAAATAACTTATGTATTTGATTTTAGTCCGTATACAAGGCTCTCATAACACCACGATTCGTCTTATGTATATGCCGGATCTTGGAACAGAATCTGATACATGTAACACGCCGTATGTCCCATTACTTCGTGGCAATGCCTATTTCGCGACTGCATAGTAGTCGGTGCTGTGTAATTGGATGAATATAGATGTACGTGTTTATGCTCGGAAAATGAAAAAAAGTAATGGCTAGGTGTAGACGAACCGAGATGAGCAAGAAGCACTACCGGCTGTAATTGGGAAGGAAATGTGTAGGAAGAAACGTGAGACAGAATTTATGATCACTATATCCTGTTCCTGTATCGTTTCAATCAGCTCAGCCCCACAACCAAAGAAAGAGCAAGCAGACCTTCTAATCCCTCCTCCTCGTCCTCTCCTTCCCCCACCCCCTCCTTTGCTCTTCCTCCCATATAGTATTTTCCTTCCATTACCCTTGTCTATCCCTTCTCTTCTTCAACTCGAAACCCCTCATCCCCCCCCCCTTCCTCATCTAATTCTCTCATCCCCCCTCTCATTTCCCTACTCTGAAACCTTCCCCTTCCTCTTCCACTCTACACGTACCCACTCCCCAGCCCACTCCTTCTCTCTAGTCGGCCTTACTCCTTCCCACCCACTCCGCTCCTTCGTCTGATTTCTTTCAAAGTCCATGCAAAAGTTGAAACCCTGTCCAATACCACTCTCTCCGGACAACGCTCATAGATACGGGCGAGATGAAGATTGATAGTAGAAGAGTTATGTTTAGTGTAAAGGCAGTAGTTCTCGACGCAGCCAAGTCTGTAGAGATACAAGTTGGATTGGGTCAGATACCTAGAACGCACGTATCTCCCTTGCCTACGGAAAGCAGTCTCCCCAACTGTTCCGGGTTCCCTGTCATCCGGCCTGGAAGACGTACAAGCTGAGAAGTAACGCTCCGCTGAGCTAGTTACTGCCGGGCAGAGCAGCATTGGCAATGCTTGACGAGGTGGCGAAAGTGGCGGGGGAAGAACTGAGGAGACAAACTGGCAGCTTCCTCCACCAAACCTTCCCTAATCCAAATGTCAGACAAGGAGGGTCCGGGAAGCGTCCCGATGTAGGTCTAAGTACATCATTGTTCCCGGGATGATGGTACTCAAGGAAGACGAGCTGGCGGTTCATAAGTCCGTCGTCGATCCAGTGTGGATATGGGAGAAGAGGAAAAAAGAATAGGAATATGAAATAAGCGGAGGATGGGTTGCGAAGACCAGGGTCACGGAGACCAAACCACGAAGGCATAGGGACACCCTAGGTGTCCTGTTGCACAGAGCAGTGAAAAGGCCAGAAGGGTGAGACTACGAAAGGCACGTAAGCGATAATTAGACTATTGTAAAGTATAGACTTTAAAAAACGACAAAAACAATCTCTTGCTTTGATACGAAGGCTCGTATTCAGTAGTAGCATTTTTATGCTATATCATCTACTGACCTTGCTTCTTCCGCGTCATTGTCGGATTCATAGTAAGATGGATCTACAGACCGTGTTATGTGCCGGAGAAGTAACGGAGTTCAGGGCACTCACTGAGGAATTACGAGTCACCCTTCTCGACCAGCTGGAGCCGATCATAGGGTACCAGCTGAGCATCTCATCGATTAACATATCTATCTATAGCTTGCTAAAGCGGGACGTTCTTCTCTACCTAAGGAACCCATGGTACTGTTATGGACGTGACGAACAAGGCCTGAGATATAGTAGATTAAACTCTGAAATGACGTAGGAAAGTGAAAGGATTGTGTTGTTACTAGTAGTTAAGCCCCATGCTACCGGTAAGTACACTGCATAACACACCAACAACCGCAGAGAACTTGATCCACCCATTGCTTTTGGTTGCGGCCAAAGTGACTATACGCTGAAGGGATCGTTGTGCGGCTTTGGACCAACGTGAAGTCTCCATGAACACGCACAAGCAAATGGTGTACTGCGTCCGAGACTCCTGACTTGCGAATGCCGGGATGAATCCGATACTAACTGATACTGGATCAGCTCATGGGGCGTAATGTATTGTCGTAATGTTCCCACTATATCTGCACAAGGTGTCATATCCCCAGCACTTATGAATCGTAGGTAGCCACTCACCTCATTGAAGAGGCTCGTGTTCATAGAACTATCACACTGGAGTTCATGAGCACTGAATTCCTGCGCATGGAGCGAGAATTACGAGACCCTTTAGGCCGAGTTAACTTATGTCGACCCCTCAATTGAGTAGCAAAGGTTCTCACGGGTTCTAACCTTTACACGCCACCACAGCGCTCCGAAGTACCCGAACTGACGCTCAATACGTCATAGCTCATTTCTGCCTTGCCGCCCACCAACCACGACGAGCTTCAGGCGTATTTACCTTCCCTCAGCAGCCGTCGCAAGTCCAACTGCCGCTCTCTGATCCACTACGAGCTCCTCCACCCAACGTTCAAGGTGTCATTACAGAAGATATTAAGCTCTATCTAATTTTTTTAGTCAATTTTACAGTATTACTTACTTATACAATGGGCCTCGTAATTTGCCATGCGAAGCAGTGGCACCTTTCCCCAGTCACAAGTTAGCACTAGGAGAGAATGAAGTAAAGATCACTTACAACAGTACTATACTTAGTTGGTGAAGACTCGCATCGGAAATTACCAAGAATTCGCTCACTCACATTCTTCACGCATAACTCAAGGTCTCGACAGAAGAGCTTCTCATGAGGATCTAGTATTCACCGATGAGGCTTCGGATTTGGATGACGGATGGGCCTCTGGAGGTGTACCCAACCGACGGATACCATCCGTCCATCCATAGATCATCGTCAACTCCTTCACGTATTTCTCCACTGCAGGACAATTCAAGGATTTGGTAAACAGATCTGCCACGTTTTCGTCTCCAGGGATATGGTCCGAGTAGCTTCACCATTCTCCTCTTTGATGTCAGTGTGAGACGCATCAGCATACCCCACAGGCTTCAACAAATCTCCGTCATCTGGTCGTCAACGTCGATAGGTGAGTTGATACTTTGTCGTGGTCTTGAGATATGCCAAGAGGTGAATGTTGAAATATATACCTTCCATGTATAGTAACTATGATTCTATATGGAGTTATTATGAAACTTCTACGTAGCTATAAGTATGCTAGTCCTTCAGGACATTCTCCAGACATTACTCTTATCTTCTACTATGTAGTGATATCTCTGTAGATAGCAATATGGCCAATGGCAATATCCTCTTAGTCTCCAGGTATGTCCATGGACAATGTAGATATTAGTAATTACATGCTCTTTATCTAGTATAAAAGCTTTCTGTAAAGTTGTAGATACTACAGAACAATATCCAGTTCTATCTGCTCTACAAGCAACTCGTATCTAAGCTCTACTAGCTTTCTACTCAGCACTCTATTTGGTGAGCTCTACTGACTGGTGTAAGGGACCGGGCCATGAGAGTACAGGAAGAGGCTCAAACAAGGCCTAGCACCTTAGGGGGGAACTATGGAGTTGATTCTGCTACGGAACAAGTAGCTAAATACAACGTATAAGTACCTAACGAATGAATACGATCAATATGGAAACAATACAAGTAAGAACTATGAAACTAGCGGGAATGATCACTGACTAGTTAGATATATAGGGAGTTTAGGAAGGTGATCATGACATTATCTTCCCTTTTTCGGTTGAAAATGTATGAAGGAATGTGGAGTATGAGTAGAATGTGTAGTAACAAGAAAAGGAAGGCATAGAGGCATAGAGTATGGCATAGAGATGAGCATAAGTAAGGCATATGTTTTTGAATTGCTGTTGTAGGGAGCAAAATGAAGAGGGTAAATGTGAAGGTCAAAGTATGAGCACAAGTATGGGTGCAAGGAAGGAAGTATCAGAGTGAGAACAAGGAAATGCGAGTGCAATGAAGCAATGATAAGTACAGGAAGATCTTCGAGCCAATTGTTCATCATGAATCCATGGCAGGACACAATCTAAAAACAAGGAAATGTTGTGTTAAGACCAAGGCCTATACCAACAAGGAGTAGTTATCAGAAAATTGCAAGGAGAGATCAAGGCCTCAGCACATGCACTGATGAAAGCAAACACAATGTAGAGAGTGATTCATGTTCTGTGGAACAAGATCAACAAATGGTCCGCAGACCACAAATACTAATGGGTCTGAGGAGTGGAAAAGTATGACCGGAAAAGGGACGGACAGGGCCAGAAGCTGGAAGATCTGTCAAGAATGAAGGTACGTTGAAAGTACGAGACAATGTATTGATATGAGTACGAAGCCGTGAAGTGATGAGGGGTGTGGCGTGAATGAATGGACGAGTGCGAGTGCGTAGTATGAAGGTGGGAGGTAGAGAAATATGGATGGAGGGGAGGTGAAAGGTTGAGAAGGAGCCTGAGGTAGGATGTGAAGAAACGGAGATTGCGAAGGTATAAAAAATAAAATGGATAAAGAAAAGGATATCATACATGGTTCTTGTTTCCTCGAACCTATGCATTCATCCTGACTATGAGAGTAATGGAACTCACTGAGATCACTCTCAACGACTCATATTAGTCATTCCCTAGTGGTCATTCCTCATACTCGTACTACTCCTATTATCTTCCCTTTTATGCGAATCAAATTCACGACCGTTAAAGAGGGAATTTGATGAGTCAAAATCGACGTTGATAGTACAAATGTGATGTTGAGATTGGAGTGAGAATGGGTGGGTACGAGCAAGAGTGAGAGGGAGGGAATAAATTGAATATAGGATGCGGGGTGAGTCGATGTGCACGAATGAGGTAAAGTTTTGCAAGATCGGTGACAATTCAACACGTTTCACATACCTCTGAGCTGATGAGGGTTACATATGAAAGGTTAGTGTAAATCTGACCTCGAACGAAGGTCTAGAACGTGCGGAAACCTGAAAGCGAACACCAAACGAAGGAGGAATGGCAAAAGAAGGATAGGAAGGAGATAGGGGCTAAATGACAGGGCCAAAAATTGGGAAGTCTGCTGGTGACAAAGGAATAAGTGAGAAGGACGAGGAAGGTGTCGGGGAGGTGAATAAAAGTCGGAGAAACTTTAGGAATGACGGGCGGCAACTGTTATGAGCGTTGAGATGGTGATGGTGATGAAGAAAGGAGTAATAGAAGAACGAGTGTCAAACAGTCCGAAAGGGGAAAATCCGAATGTGCGTATCAGTCAGCGAAGTGTTCCGAGGAGTGAAAGAAAAAGGAAGCGCTAGAGATGAACGAAGGAGTGACAGCACATAGAAGAACACACAGGGAGCAGGAGAGTGTTTGTCATGAATCACCTCTCACCTCCTTCATTTCTTCTTCATTTCCTTCTATTACCTATTCACTTTCCGTTCTATCACCTTCCATAAACCCATAAACACTAATTACTTCTCATCATCGCCCATCCCGGGATCTATGACTCACTTCTCCGTTCCCTTTATCTCCATGGACATTCTCACATATATACTTCTTCACTTGACTCACATTCTTATCTCCTCCGATCCCTAGGCTCCATGGACATTTTCACATATTCATTTCTCTCTTATATATATCGTAGATCTCTTAGCTAGATTCCTTAGTCTGTTCACTTCGTCTCCACTCCGCTCCTAGTACAGTGCAGTGTCAAGCATAGTCAGCTACTCACTCTTCTCTCGATTTTATAATCTCTCTACGTCTCTCTCGTCTCTCATACCTTGTCAATCTATCTTGTTCATTGTGTGACTTGGGTGGTTAATTGCTAAGTGACAACGTTCTTGACAGTGTTCAGGGGTTTTACAGCCAGAGGACAAAGGCTGAGGGAGCACAGAAGAAAATAGTGCACCAGGCAGTTTGTAGCAGAATCAAACTGTAAGGGACCGGGCCACGAGAGTACAGGAAGAGGCTCGAACAAGGCCTAGCACCTTAGGGGGGAACTATGGAGTTGATTCTGCTACAGAGCAAGTAGCTAAATACAATGTATAAGTACCTAACGAATGAATACGATCAATATGGAAACAATACAAGTAAGAACTATGAAACTAGCAGGAATGATCACTGACTAGTTAGATATATAGGGAGTTTAGGGAGGTGATCATGACAACTGGTCACCCTACACTGAATATTTGCTGCTTCATTAGGTTATCATTCGAAAGAATGGCGCTCCCACCTCCTGTTGTCCAACTGTATATATTCGTTACAGAAGTCTCCAATCCCGATCCACTTACAGGCGAGAAGGCTACCACTCCATCCCTCTCCTACCTCCTCCACCACTCCAGTTGACTTTCTTTCTTTCGCCGTAACTACCACCTGGGTGCATCATCATATATCCGTCCACTTGTCACCAACGAAAACAAAGGCAACGACGGCACTGTCCCAATTCTGCAGGCAACGCTGTACGTGTTGAATTAGCGCATTCTGTTGCAGCCATCAACGACATCTATGTAGAACAATAGTAGTAGTTATAAATAGAACAATAAGATTATATAGACAATAAGTGTAATACGACAATAGTGTACGAAACCAGCATTGTGCTATCAAGTACAATAGAATCTTATTGTTACTCTAGTATTAGTTTACATGTATTTGTACCTCCTTAAAGGTATATAAGGACTCGTAGATAGTCCTCCAAATAACAAGTTTTATACTTAACCCACATCGCTCTAACAAGCCTCTAACAAGCCTAACAAGCTATCTCTTATCCCCAGGTAAGTAGCGTAGTTGCCACTGCGTTTAGTAGTGTACAAGCCATACCATGCCTGCTTAACAGTACGGGCTGTCCAGTGACCACTCTCTCATAGAAGAAATAAATGACAATGACTTTGATACTAGAATGATAGCATAGAGGAAACAAAACCCTACATACATGTGAGTCATGAGCATATATAAGTACAAGCGTGGCGGCCGTTGCTTCGCTCCGGCTTAGGGCTCCGCACCGTACCAGTACTGTACGGTTTGTACTGGTACCGTACGACAGATACGGTCCCGTACCGTACAAGGCCGCTGCAGGGTCCAATACGGGTACGGGTACTGGACGGGTAAACCCGTATTGGACCGTATTTTTTACGGCCGTCGTACGGGTTTGTACGGTATACGGGTCGGCCATGCATCGGCGAAGGCTTTTCTCTGTGTTTATGCCATATGCTACCTCTGTAAATTAAATATCGTCAAATACTGAGCAGTTTGCAGCGGAAAATCTTGGGAAAATTGATGCTTGATCACATCAAGGGAAAATGTACTTACCAAAAAAGGTGCGTAGAGACCTGCCGAAGTATTACCGAAATGCTTTGTGCCTCAAAGTCATCTCGAACTGTTAACGTTGAGCGGTGCACTACATCAAATTGTTTCTCGCATTAATTCCTCTCAATAAGTCCCAATAAGTCTATTTCAAATCAGATTCCTGGCCATTTCCTGGCAAAAAGACCCGTATACCCGTATTAACCCATAATACTGCGTATCAGTACCCGTCCCGTATTGTACAAGCTTCCAGATGAACCTGTACGAATACGGGGACGGGTACACCATACCAGTACTGGACCCGTAAAAAATACGGGCGTACCAGTATTACTGGACGGTGCGGAGCCCTACTCCGGCTTCCTGATAGCTGGGAAGGTGGCAGAGGAAGAGGGGCCAGGCAAACAACTGCAAATACTCTTACAAGGGAAATCATTTCCTAAAAAGGGTATATGAAAAAGCGCCAAAGTTTATTGCGAGCGGAGCCTGCGACGCGAGCTTTTCGAGTTCCTGTGAGGCCCTTCTGTCCGTGTTTGGCTTTGTTTGGCATTTCACGAAAACAGAGGAAATTTGGCCGCCGTCTTCGACGGCGAGCAGCTTGTTCAATCCTTCCCCAGTCCTCCTCAAAGCTTCCAAAATTGTTTAAATTAGTGTATACTACAGCCCTGTAACCCCTTTCCATGTAGAATACAATAAAGATTTGCCTCCAGAATGAATGCTGCCAGAAGTCGCGTCAAAGCAAAGCTTTGACTCTTTGACGCGTCAAATTACATCTTCTATTGAAACCACTTCTATTGAATCCACAGCTCCGTCCCAATGCCAGCCATTATAAGCACACTCCGTGAACTTGCCCACTGCCAGAGTTGTCGACGCCCTCTACCGAGAACCACAGACACCATTCAAGGTCAAACACCTCATAGCCAATGTACAGACTGCCATCGCCATTCACCTGCGACTACCGGGAACCCACGACCACGATACTTCATCACCATCCCTGTAAGAAAGAGATGTAATTCCTGCAACCTCCATCACGCCGTCGCGTCGTACTGGGAAGGGAGATCTGAATTTGAAGAATGCCGCATTTGTTGAAAACTGCCCAGGCTGTGTCCATGCTGCCGTACTGTTGAAATATATACCTTCCATGTATAGTAACTATGATTCTATATGGAGTTATTATGAAACTTCTACGTAGCTATAAGTATGCTAGTCCTCCAGGACATTCTCCGGACATTACTCTTATCTTCTACTATGTAGTGATATCTCTGTAGATAGCAATATGGCCAATGGCAATATCCTCTTAGTCTCTAGGTATGTCCATGGACAATGTAGATATTAGTAATTACATGCTCTTTATCTAGTATAAAAGCTCTCTGTAAAGTCGTAGATACTACAGAACAATATCTAGTTCTATCTGCTCTACAAGCAACTCGTATCTAAGCTCTACAAGCTTTCTACTCAGCCCTCTGTTTGGTGAGCTCTACTGACTGGTCACTCTACGCTGAATATTTGCTGCTTCATTAGGTTATGGGCCCGAGGGCCATCGATGCTGGTCTTATCCCATACAACTACCGTTGTCAAGATGGATCGCATTGTCGAGGTCAACGGCGAGCTCATCACCAAGTAAGCTGTCAGACTCGATGTTGTGCAGTTGGTGGATCGATGTTTCGCTTTATCTCCTTCTTCATCTATATTGCCCAGTAAAATATATAACCTGGGTTCAGTTTAGAGTCGCATTAGGCACTCTTTGCTAGTTTAGTTATAGATCTAGATAAGTCACTTTATACCTGTAACAGTTATTTGTGGAACCCTTATGGATCTACAGATAGTTGTATGCAGAGTGACTGGCACGCTTTGCAGCCTCCACTTTAGTGTGGGACTGTTTTTCGCACTCAGGCAAAACTCCGTAGTCATTCGGATGAGCCAGGGGCATTTATAAAAGTCGCCGATCTAGATCTATAGAAAAACAGTAGTTAGATAGTGCTCCCCTATATGCTTTAAGGCATCTCTACACCCATTAGGAAGTACTGTGCCACTACGGTCAATATTGCGACTTCTAGAGTAATCATGTGCTCTCTGTCAAGAGTATGGTCTCTGACAGTGTGAAATTGATTGAGAAGCACTGATGAAGAAGTTAATATAGGATTCCATTAATGTGCACATACCGACGAACGGTTTTCTACTGGCATATAGTTGATTAATGCAAATGTATTATGTACATTCCTTGTCTGAGGTGTTTGCTCAGAAAGGAGAAGGAATATTGCGATCATCTTATACACTGTGGTTGTATTAGACCCTTCGATGTTCCTTGGTACTTGTGACCTATTGAATGCACATCTTTACTGATTGATGCTTCATAGATCAATATGTCTTCCAACAATGCTATCAACAACGCTGAAAGCATCTTCAACGTTCCCATCCTCAATACTACCAATTATGAGTTTTGGAACTATGCTATTACCCGCCTCCTTGAAGCCAAAGGGCTTAGCAGGGTTGCTTCAGGTACCCAAAAGCGTTATGTGAACACAAGTCCCACTGAAACAGGTAATGCACCTTCTCTTCCTGAAGGATTTGTACTAGTTTCTAATGAAGTTTTTAATGCTTTAACTGAATCTGAACAATCGTCTTATAACCAAATTGTTGACACCTTCGCTCATGAATGGGATCAATATCAAATTTTGGTTAATAAACATGATCGGGAATTAGTTGAAACTTATAAGCTTCATAGTTCTTGGGATGACAAAGATGAACAGGCTTTAGGTTTTATTTCCTCCTATCTTCCAAATGATGTGGGTCTGGAAATGAGAGAGTTCACTAGAGATGAAATAGAAGAAGACCCTTGTGCCAAAGCAAAAGGAGATTATACTGCAAAAATGCTTTGGGATAAAATAGACAAGAAATACAGTTCTCCTGGCCCGACGTCATGGTTCTTAGACTTCAAAGAGTTCATGTCTTGGACGCTTGATGAGAAAAAAGATCCTGCAAACCAGATCACATCTCTGGGAGCAGTTCTCACACGTCTTAAAGCCTATGGATTCACAGTTGATGAAAAGTTTAGAGCTCTTTTCTTGATGGATCGCATTCCGCAATCCTGGGGAAACTATGCTCAATTCACACTTGCCACAATCAAACCAAAGAACCTGACTATGGCACATGTGGAAGGACTGATTCTCGTCGAGTACAAACGACGGACTGGTCAATCTTCTGAATCATCTCTTCTTACCCGCATTACTGGAGATAGACGAAAGTTTGATTCTGCACCCAATTGGAACAACCAGAAGGTTGGATCTTCTAAACAGAAGAACCAAGACAAGGGTAAGGGTAAACAACCCAAACCTCAGGAACCTTCTAAAACTGTTACAACAGGTGATGCTGTTGAAATATATACCTTCCATGTATAGTAACTATGATTCTATATGGAGTTATTATGAAACTTCTACGTAGCTATAAGTATGCTAGTCCTCCAGGACATTCTCCGGACATTACTCTTATCTTCTACTATGTAGTGATATCTCTGTAGATAGCAATATGGCCAATGGCAATATCCTCTTAGTCTCTAGGTATGTCCATGGACAATGTAGATATTAGTAATTACATGCTCTTTATCTAGTATAAAAGCTCTCTGTAAAGTCGTAGATACTACAGAACAATATCCAGTTCTATCTGCTCTACAAGCAACTCGTATCTAAGCTCTACAAGCTTTCTACTCAGCCCTCTATTTGGTGAGCTCTACTGACTGGTCACTCTACGCTGAATATTTGCTGCTTCATTAGGTTATGGGCCCCGAGGGCCATCGATGCTGGTCTTATCCCATACAACTACCGTTGTCAAGTGTTAGAATGCGTGCAAGAGACTAGAATTAAGTAGTATATGTAATACTAATAATTATAGTCAACGAAATACGTATACGAACGTAAACTGCGTGAACCGCGAGCAGCTCAATGACCCTTGCGTGAATAGGGGTTGACGGATACTTAGAAAGGTGAACGTGTATGGATTTGTCGATTAGCGCGGTATTTGCCGAAAGGTTCAATACTTATTGAAGTGGTAAGTGTCGAGGGTCCTCGATGAAAGCTGTACGCTGATACTTGTCAGCTATGGTAAGTCGGTAGATACGACGGCCCAGCCAGGAGTTGTTAGGGTAGAATAATAGATAGTTATTGATACAAAATAATACGTAGAGGTTTAACGAAAATAGTGGACTGGAGACGCAAAGTCTCTAGCCACTATTTATACTACAAAAATTTGTACGTACGGTAATTTTACCCCGTAAATCTCACTGCCTTACTGGTTGCTATTTATTCACTGCCCCCATCTTTGATTTCGGTCTACCTAACAATCATAGTGTCTCATTGTCGGGTTTGATTCTCCCATTCTTACCCGAATAGCCTTCGGGTTTCCATCGGACCGTCTGATCCATCTTTTCTTGGTTTTCGATTGGTCCGGTTGCTTTCCGTGGCTTGCTAATCCGTCGTCAAGACGTCCTTCTGTTGCCCATTGTTGATCCTTAAGTGTCTAGGGCTGTGAAGTAGTAACGAATCATCGAGGCTATGTCTTCATTGCTGTTCCAGGGTCACCTGATTGTAGGTTACGCGTCGCGTTGTTGTTCGACTCGTAACATTACCCCCTCCTTTTCCACGCCTGAGTCCTCGAAGGCTGATGTCCTTGTGGGAGGGAGTTCTAGGCTTTCATTTCGGACGATGTACCATCAGCCATCTATCACTGGATGGGCTGAGGGTTGCTTTCCGTGAGAGTTACATTCTTCCCAGTTTGGCAAGTGCTTTTCAGGAGGGCGGTGGCCACAATCCTCAGTTCCAACATTCCTTCTACGAATTTATTTGAGTTCCCAAGCCTTTGTTGATTTTAAAGGCCGACTGGTAGTCCCTCGTTTCGTATAAAAGGTCTGCGTCAAAACGAACTTCTCCCATCTACTCTCCTCCCAACTCTTCTTATGCAATAGACGCACCCCGTTTCCCAGTTCCTCCTGCTCCCCGTCCTAGTCCTGTGTCGGTTCCAGATAAGTCTAACTCTCTGCCGCCTCTCAACGTTGCCTCTAATGGTCTTAACCCTCAGGGGTAAGTGCCACATACTCTATTTATGTCATCTTACTAAATTCTTGGTGGCTACATATCCGTTAGTGTCGTTCCATCGGTGGAGCTTATCGATCGGCTTAGTGGTCGGGTTAAGGAACTCCACTCAAAATCCCAGGTCCAGGAGGCAATCATTCAGGCTCTAGAACACGAGCTACGTAAAGAGACTCAAGATCGCCTTCAGTAAGTTGCTATACCCTTATCCAAATGTTTAATACTTATACATCTTATTCCCTTCTCTTGTGACCTTAGGATTATCGCGCGTCTCGAGCGTGAAATCGAAAACTGGAAGCGTCTTCATGGTATTCTTTTGGTTTTTTTTTTAATTTTTATTTCCGAGCCTTCAAATCTAACTTCGTATACTAGACTCAGCCCAGCAATTGATTACCACTCTCCAGACCGACAATCGTTTCTTTGCGACCATTGGTCTTCAAGGGGTTCGGGGTAGTATCGTTCGCTTGGAAACACCGGTTCGGGACTACATGACTAGTCTGGATTCCTCTCTTCTTCACCTCCATCAAGACATTCGCGCCGGAGCTTCTCTCGACGTACTCCACAATCGTGCGGTTAGCGTTGGAATTGCCTTTGATGGCCTTGGCACCATGCTTTACCATACTTTTACCGCTTCGAAGAACATCACCGGAATTATTAAGGAGGGTGATGCTACGATGAGTCGTTTGGTCGCCGTTGCTAGTCAAGAGGTGGTGTGTGTCGAGAATATGGTGATGAATGCCCCGTATGTCGTATTAGCCGATTTTTGTTTTCATATTGATGTCAAACAGTTATTTTTTAGCCACCCGGGCCCTCTCCCTATTCCTGCCGCTCTTCTATCGACTTCTACCTCTGCGTTCGTCAATCCCCCAGTTACTACGGCACCACCTTCGGTTCCTTCGTCTTCAATTCTTCCGAAACCGGCTACTTCGGTCTTTGCTACACCTACTCGTCGTGCGAACATTCCTCCCGTTATCATTCATCCAGCCACTCCTAGGCCTAAACGCTACACGGTCTCCCCTTCCCCGATTTCGTCAACTCGAGCTGTCCCCATGCTGGGCAGTCCTTCCACTCGCAAACTGTTCGCTGGGAATGCTGGGTACGTTTCTTCTTTCTTCTTTATTGGTCTGAAACTTACTTATTCATTTCAGTTTTAAGTTTCCGAAGAATAAGGAGCGTGGTCGGAATTCTGCCGCTCGTGCCAAGAAGCAGTTGAAGGAGAAGGAGAATTAGGAGTCCTGCTCGTTGGTAATAAGTATTTTTTGTGACTGCTTAAAGAAATTTCCTGCGCGTCGTAACTTCTTGGATTTTCATTTATACCCTTGTCGCATTATATTTTCTATACCCATATACCTGTTGTCCCGTCATATCAAATATATTTATCCGTCTTTTCGTTTATTTCGTCAATCCTTTGACTTCGTATTGTGAGATTTTATAAGCGCTACTGTGGTTGCGATATGAAGCGCGGTGACCTTCGTTTCTCTTTTTCTTCAGGTTGAGTTTGTGAGACGAGTTTTTTGGTGTTAGTGTCCTCGGGTATCTTTTCCCCCCTTTCCAAGGCTTCTAGTTGCTCCTTTGTCGCGTGAGGTTTTGTAGGGTGATTTCTTTGAAATTCCTCGATTGCTTCTACGGCGTTTTTTAACGTTCGTAAAGTCTGCCAGGTGTTTTCTTCATCTTCGTAGCCCCTCCACTTCACTAAGTATTTTAATTTCTTCCTTTCTATCTTAGAGTCTACAATAGATTCTACTTCGTATGTCCCCGACTTTTCTAGTTTGGTTTCATGTGGCTGTGGCTGGGGTCGTTTCCCCATTTCGTCTTCATCAAACTTCGATAATAATTTGGCGTGAAAAACATTGTGTATACCACTTAAAGAGCTTGGTAATTTCAGTCGATAAGCGTGAGTTCCTATTTTCTTTAAGATCTTGAAGGGTCCTAGGTATTTATAATCCAATTTCTTTGCGGGTCGTTTGGTAGTGATATTCCTCGCGTCGAGCCATACATATTTCCCTTCCTCGAAATCATCGGGGATTTCATTTCGCTTATGGTCGGTATTACTCCTCATCCCTTCATTGACTCGTTCAATTTGTTCCTTCAAGTATTTATGGATTTCTGCCATTTCAGAAGCTTTCTGGTGTCGAGGGTGAAAACCTTTATTCGCGAAAAACGGAGATATTTTTGTTGTTGCGTGGGGAGCATCGTTGTATGCATATTCCGCTAGAGGGAGCAGATCGTCCCAGTCGTTCTGCTCGTAATTAACAAATATCCTCAAATATTGTTCTAAAGTCTGGTTCGTTCTTTCGGTCTGACCATCCGTTTCTGGGTGGTACGCGGTTGAGAAATTCAGTTGAATTTCCAACAAGTCACAGAGTGCCCTCCAGAATTTGGATACGAAAGTGCTTCCTCGATCTGAAACAATATCGATTGGTAACCCGTGTTTACTGAATACGAATTTAATGAATAATTTCGCTAGTGTTTCCGCTGTGTCCGTGGTGTGGCAAGAGATGAAGATGGCCATTTTCGATGTTCGACAGACAACCACCATAATAGCATCATGCCCGTTGGACAAGGGCAACTCTACTATATGATCGACGGATATCGAGGACCATGGTCGTTGTTTGATGGGAAGTGGTTTCAATAATCCGAAGGGTTTATTTCTCCTAGCTTTCGCCCTATTGCACGTCTCGCAAGTTTTTACATATCTCTTAACATCCTTATGTAACCTGGGCCAGAAATAAGTCCGTTGAATTAGTTTCGTGGTTTTACGGATGCCTGGATGTCCTCTTAATTTGTGATCGTGATGTTCCTGCATCACTTGTCTCCTCAACTCGGGTATCTCTGGTACATAGATTAATCTATCTCGTAGCAGTATTCCGTTTTTGAACGTGAATGGCCCTGGTTCTTCAGAGTTGGCTATCTTTTCCCCTTGCTGCCGATATTGGTCCGTGGAACTCTGAATTTTCTTCAATAGAAGTTCTTCATTAATTTGTACTCCTGCGCACAATCGTTCTGGCGGGATAAGGATCCTTTCGTTGGACCGATTTCGTTCGTTGACCTCTGATTTTTTGGGGTAAACATCGGATCTCCTAGTTAACGCATCGGGTTTTCCTCCGAAGCGTCCTGGGCGGTAATTAATATTATAGTCAAACCCTGACAAGAATTCTGACCAGCGAGCTTGCCTTCTACTGAGCTTCTTTGTGGTTGTAAAAAATTGTAAGTTATTGTGATCAGAGTATACTTGTACGGTATACTTTGATCCTTCTAAGTATGCCCTCCACTGTGTGAACGAGTCCACAATAGCTAGCAATTCTTTATCGAAGATGTCATAGTTGAGCTCGGCAGGTCCCATGGCCCATGCGTGGAAAGCTACCGGATGAAGTGTGCCGGTTTCCGGGTGTGGCTGAGAAAGTATGGCGGCAATAGCGTAGTCTGAGGCATCGGACTCGACTACGATCGGTAAAGTAGGGTCGAAATGTCAAAGAATAGGAGCCTGTGTGAAAGCCGTCTTGAGGAGGTCGAATACTCGTTGGCGTTGAGATGTCCATTCAAAGATTACTGATTTTGAGGTCAATGCTGTAAGTGGCTTGACAATTCCCGAATAATTGTCTATGAAACGTCGGTAATAATTTGCAAACCCCAAAAAAACTTTGCAGTTCTTTTACATTCGTTGGCTCCTTCCACCGTTGGATTACTTCTATTTTCCCAGGGTCCATGGATATTCCATTTTTTGATACTATCATACCAAGATATTCCACCGATTCGACGTGAAATTCACATTTGGAAGGCTTTAGATGTAAATCATTCTCTTCTAACCGTTGTAACACCTTTTGAACATGTTCTACATGTTCACTCTCTGTCTCCGAAAATATTAGTATGTCATCCAAATAGATGACTACGAAGATATCTACCATATCGTGGAAGATATCGTTCATAAACCTTTGAAATACAGATGGTGCATTGGTGAGCCCAAATGGCATCACCAAGTATTCAAATGCACCATATCTCGTTCTGAACGCCGTCTTCCACTCATGACCTTCAGCCACTCTTACGTTATTATATCCTACTCGTAAATCTAGTTTCGTAAAGTGTTTTGCTTTCCGTAGTCTATCCATAAGATCCCCAATCAGTGGCAGAGGATATTTGTTTTTGATTGTGACTTTATTCAACGCCCGGAAGTCTACACACATTCGTAGACTTCCGTCCTTCTTTTTCGCGAACAATACCGGTGCTCCTATTGACGATTTCGATGCTCGAATAAATCCTTTTCCGAGCATTTCATCTAAGTATTCTTTTAATGACTTTAACTCTGTTTCCGACATATTATATAGTTTCCCAGGTGCTGGTAGCGGATTGTTCTCTGTTTCAATAGTTACGTCGTAGGGTCGGTGAGGGGGCATCCGGAGAGCTTCCCCGGATGAAAAGACCTTTACCCACGGGTGATACGGTTTAGGAATAATTTTTCCGTATCTCGTCCTCTTCCTCTATGTCTTTTTCCTTTTCTTCCTCCACCTGTGCTGATCTGCCATTCGTTTTTGTTGATATCCCTATTTCCTTAGTTGGTGTGATAAACAAGGTATAGGCCTCACAACCCTGGTTCACTAGCATCGCAAAAGGTGCAGCGCCAATGAGGCTAATTTTTGGGTTTTGTTTTTTGTGTTGTTTTTTAGGGGCTTTACCCCCTCCTTTCTGGTCCTCCTTCTTTTGTTGAGTGGGGTGCGTAGTCTGTTCTTTGGACATGAAGTACTCCTGTACTTCGGATTCGTGTAATAAAAGTGGATCATCTAAATCTAATGTAAGTCGTTCTGGGGTTTCCTCGATTTCTTCTTCGATGGTTACAGGGTGTCCTTGTGTGGTATTTAATTGGTAATTCTCCAGTAAGGAGGCTTGCAACCTTTCGCCTCCTTCGAAGGCAAAGGACAATCCGTTCCAATCAATTTGTGGGTTGATCCTTCTCAACCACTGAAACCCTAGGACGATCTGTGCGGCTGGGTGTAACTTAGTCACCAACATCTCTTCCTGATGCGTCGTCCCGTCTTCGAAATATAATTGGATGGGTATTTTGTGCGTGATTATCCCTGCAGATGTGTGTTCTCCATCGAAAAGTGTTAAGGGTAGGGGTTTAGGAAGTATTTGCAGCTTATCTTGATATTTTCTGGCCTGTCGATAATCAATGAAAGATCGGGAAGCTCCCGAGTCAATAAGTGCTGATACGTGTTTGTTTTGTCTGCTGAATAGCTTGGTTTGGATAATGAAGGCCTGCTCCGATCTCGATGTTATAGTTACTGATGTCCCGATCTTTTCAGTATTTAAAGGATATTCTTGATTTGGGAGGACTACAGCTCTCAGGTGAGTCGAATTATGGGGGCTCACAACGTCTCTGGTAGGTCGTTCTGAGCCCCTTCCTCGTTTCCCAGGTCCTCTTGTTGCTCACCTTGACCTTCATCTCCTAATTCAAATATATTACCCTCCTCGTCGTACCCATAGTAAGTTTCCTCCTCATTTTCTTCTATAATTACCCCAGCCCTAGCTGCTTCTGCCTGCACTTTAGTGGGATCATTCTCCGGGGGACAATCTCTCCCGAAATGTCCTTCTGCTCCACATCTAATACATAGCCCATTCTTCATTCGTCTTTTGGTGCTCCTCGGGCGTTAATCGAACAAACGGACGGTTCTTTGGGGTAGGTATTTGTGCTGCCCTTCCCGCTGGATTTGCTCGGTTGGCATATGCACGGTTACGGTTTCGGTTGGTTTGTGTGGTGGGTCCAGGTCCAGCCTGATTATTTGGTTGATTATTTTGATTATTCAGTGGCGTTCCGGTCGTAGCGACGTACGTGGGATTGGCATGAACATTGGTTGTTAGTCTGGTTTCATTAAACGCCTCTCGTGCCGTGTCTAAGTCCAGCAGCCGGTCTACTACTGCATTAAAACCTTGTGGTATATTTCCTACCAGGGTGAGTCGACTTCGTAAGTCCTTTCGAATTTGTAATAGTAATTTCCATCGTAATGCGGGCTCATTATACTGAGTAAGAAGAGAAGCGTCTTCGAATCGCACCAAGAAATCTGCGAATGTTTCGTTAGCCTTCTGGTATACTTTGTCAAGAGCCGCTTGGGAGTAGAGCTGTTCATCGTGCACACCAAAACAACCTTCCGAAGGTTAACACAAAATTTCGCCAGTTGTGTAGTGCACCTAGATAAGTATTCTGCATTATCTCTCTTTCTACCAAATTCTGGTAGTACCTTGCAGCTGCCCCTGACAAATACGAAGATGCAAATGTAACTTTTGAAGCTTCAGTTTCATACAAGGTGGGTTTAGCAGTGAACATTCGTATGCAGTTCGCTAACGAATGTTCTCCATAAGCTACGATTGCTTCCGTCGAAGGCATCTGGTTTTCGGATCTCCAATTTCGCTTCTCTGGCCAAAGCGTCTCTTCTTTCTCGGTCTTCTCCGTTGCCTCCTGTTCCTACTGTTCCTGGCTCCCCTGGAGGTCCTTGATTTCCATCCGGCCCTCTATTTCCGTTTGGACCTGGTGGACCTGGTGGACCTGGTGGGCCTGGTGGTCCTGGGGGTCCTGGTGCTCCACGATGTCCTTTTCTTCCTCTTTGACCCCTATTTCCTAATATCTCCAGGTGATTTCCCGATGATACTCCTCTCTCCCCGTCTGGTATGTCCGTAGAATCGTTGCTAGAGGAGCTAGAAGGGGAACTTGGGGGTGGCGAACCAGGTCTCGAATGTGGAGAAGGTGGTGGCCCTTGTGCCATGTGCGAGGCTAGGTCTATAATAGGAATAGAATTATTACTCGTTTCCCGGTTTCTCGGATATCGAGGAATGCAGGCTGTCTCCTCAACATTCGAGAACTCTGATTATGAAACAATTCTCCTCCTGGTCCTACCACCGATATTCTTTCTGCTGTGCTCCCCGATCCTCTTGTTGACCTGATTACACCAACCGGTGTGGTGGTAAGTCCCTAGGTGCTGTAGAAGAAAAAGAAATCAGTGTTTCGAATGGGGGCCTTACCTTTATCCTTTGCCAGAATTCTTGGAGTGCTAGGGACTGCTGTTGAGGTTGTTCTCGGGGCGGGTCTCGGAATTGGTTCGTTGCTGGTAAGTACCAAGATTGTTGGTTCCAGCCCTTCATCGGTTACGGTTTCCATGTAAGGTGTCTGTCGTTCGTTTCTTCTTCTTTTCCACCCGTTTCCTCCACGATTCTCCTGCCGATTCTCTATTTCTCGTTTGAGAGGGTACCGCAGGAGTGTATCGATACCCCTCTAACCTTACCTCTCCTGGTCTCCTTCGATTGGGTATAGGCGTTATCTCTATGGCGTGACCTGTTCTACCTCGTCTTGAATTCGTACCAAGCCACTACTTGGTTGTAATGGTCCTCCTCTTCTAGCTGGGGGACTAGTGGCTCGGTGGACAATTCCCTCCTGTCTTTGCTGAGGAGGTACGTACTTGGGAGTTTTCTTCTGGACCTTTGAATTATTTGGGTGGTCAGGTTCTGTAGTTACACTAGTCAAATCGCTTCGAAGGACAGGGTTGATTGGTCGAGGTGTCTCTCGTCGACTTGTGGGTACGACCGAGGCACTTCGTGAGGGTCCTACGTCTACTAGGACGTTCCTTAACTCTCTTATCATCCGCTCATTGCTTACTTGTCGTCCTGTTAGTTTCGGTGTAGCGCTCTGCCCCTTCTCGAAGGCTTCTTCCGAATTAGGTGCGGGTATCGGAGATAACAATAGGTTTCCTCCGATCTCTCGTCTCTCAG